>CM062828.1:2242607-2514129 GCA_031772345.1 Himalopsyche anomala
GAATTAAATTCAGTTTGAATGAATACTCAAAATGAATTAAGTTCAATAAATGTTAAAATTCAAAATGAAAAGTATTTAAATGACATTGAAATGATGTAATTCACGTGGCACAGTCGATAGATTTAAAGGAATGCAGTAGATCAACGATTTGATTTTGAATTGTGAAGTTTAAATGATCCACATCTTTTTTCTTAGCCCCAAGAATTGCTCGTTCACTCGTTCACTCGACCAATTGTGATTTTTGTGATTAGATGTTTGGGAACATTTTGTTGATGAAGCCGTCCTTCGTTGAGACGAAATTGCAAAAATTCGGCGGAATCGAAATCAATCCGTTCGATTCGTCAACAGGAACACGGCCGTTACCGACGATAGTCAGCAATTGCTTGGAGAAATCTTCGGCAGATGGATCGTTTAAAAATGCAACTCGCATGTTTATCGTTAGCTGAAGTTTCTTCACATAGCGCCACAGAGTCGATGTTTTGAGGCAAGCGTTTATTTCATCGGCAGCGGTCGATCTTGGAATGACTGGTAGTGTTTGGCGGAAATCGCCAGATATTTAAATAATTGCGCCTTCAAAACATCTTAAGTCATTGCACAGATATTCGATTGAGTGCTTCCAATGCGCGTCTGTGCATCATTGTGCATAAATCCCAGGTGATGATTTTACTTGCTACCAAAACTTTGGTCATTGCAGAGTGTTTCGCAATCTTGCATGTCAGTTTTTCAGTCGTTTAAAGGTTTAACGGATATTTCAGCACTGAATGAGCCGTTCGCCATCCTTCTATCAACGTGGCCGCTATTCCAGAAGACGAAACTGCTACAGCAATTTCGGATCTCGCACGAACAGTCGCCATAATCAATGACATGAGGAATATCTTCCCAGTCCCACGATGTGGCGTTGGCATTCCTAACTTGACTAACAAAATGCCTCACATGAGGTAACACATGTCTTCGATCTAAATCAAAGCCTGGTTATTTATCTCTTCATTCACTTCGAGATCGGGATTTCCCGAACTGACACGAATTCGATGTAAAATGTCTTCCGACATGTCATCCTTGTGCAGTTCACATGAATTCGATGTGAAGCATGTCAAAATAATGATAGAAAATAATGTGCGTATCTGACTTGGAGATTCAGAAACAATTTCTTCAGCGATTGTTATGTCCCAATAAGTATCATTTTCAAGCAAATTGAGCTGTTGACATGCAAGTAGAAAGAAGCATTCATTTTTCGGATGAACTGTGTAAATGCGACCAAGAGCATCAATAGTCATTCGGGTGATCAGGAACCGCATCGCTTTGCTTTTGACGTTAAAATTTCTTCGATATAGCGTTCCAAGTGTAATAACGTGTCATCTCAGAGTAAAGCAACGTTCGTGCAAAATATTGTTGTCAAAAATTTATCATACCTAATTATAAACATAACCTTATTTCAATATTATCCGATTTTCTTTCGTTTTCATTTCATATCATCGATTATACTCTAAATTCAAAATTATTTAAAAGTCTATCGTATAAATACAGTGCCATCTAGTGTCATCTACCTGAACCGAGCATAAAACAACATGTCATTATTTGACCTAGCTGGCCCGACGAACTTCGTACCGCCTCAGAATCAATAAATAATGTGTTAATTTATTGGATGAGTTAAATTCAGTTTGAATGAATACTCAAAATGAATTAAGTTCAATAAATGTGCAAAATTAAAAATGAAAAGTATTTTAATTACATTGAAATGATGTTATTCACGTGGCACAGTCGATAGATTTAAAGGAATGCAGTGGACCAACGATTTGATTTTGAATTGTGAAGTTGAAATGATCCACATCTTTGTTATTTGCTGCAAGAATTGCTCGTTCACTCAACCAATTATGATGTTTGTGATTAGCAATGATGAGACGAAATTTCAAAAATTCGGCAAAAACGAAATCAATCCTTTCGATTCGTCGACAGGAACACGGCCGTTACAGATAGTCAGCAAATGCTTGGAGAAATCTGCGGCAGATGGTCGTTTAGAAATGCGACTCGCATGTTTGTCGTTAGCTGAAGTTTCTTAACATAGCGCCACAGAGTCGATGTTTTAAGTCAAGCGTTTATTTCATCGGCAGCGGTCGATCTTGGAATAACTGGTAGTGTTTGGCGAAAATCGCCAGATAGTAGAATCATTGCGCCTCCAAAACATTTGAGTCATTGCGCTGATCTTTCATAGTTCGGTTGAGTGCTTCCAATGCGGACGAAAAATAAGCCACCATTTCCCTCATCAATTGCCTTCATTAAAGTATCGTACACTTTCTGTTGGGGGTTCAACAGTGGTACATTCGTTCGAAGTGATTGGTTCAATGCATCTCGATCATATTCACGTTTACGTTCCGATTCTCGATTGAAAGCGTCGTTCATTCCTCGATCTGGCGACGCATCATGCAGCGCATGAGGTAACACATATCTTCGATCAAAAGCAACGCCTGGTTATGTATCTCCTCATTCACCTCGAGATCGGGATTCCCTGAACTGACGCAAATTCGGTGTAAAGTGTCTTCGGACATGTCATCCTTGTACTTTTTCCACAATTCACGTGGATTCGATGGGAAGCGTGTCAAAAAAATGATAGCAAATAATGTGCGTATCTGACTTGGAGACGCAGAAACAATTGCTTCAGCGATTGTCATGTCCCAATGAGTTTAGTTTTCAAGCAAATTGAGCTATTGACATGCGGCACGAAATGTTTGGAATACGACGCCATTGACAGTTCGAAATGATTCGAAATGTCGACCCGAAGGGAATTATTGTTTTTTTTTCAGATTTTTCATGTTCACAGAACTGAAAGACTCTTAGAAAACCATTCCGAGCACTCTTACTGATTGGTTTAGAAATACTTGGCATAGCTAATACCTCTTTATTTCACTGTATTTTAAATAATAAAATTACATCTTCACAATGTTGACAAACGACTACTTTTGTTTGACAGTAACTGTCAAACAAAGACTATTAAATTTAGGTAGGATAAATTTGTTCTCTATGCATGTCACCAACATAATGACAGGGATCTTTTCAAAATTATTCAAATAATACTTTTTTTATAATTTTACGAAAGTTCATTCTAAATTTTCATATTTTTTATATTACCAAATGATATAAATTCTCATTATAACAAAGAACGCAACATTTTCTAAATCTTCAATATTATATTTATGAGATTATCTTTCATTAGAAAAAAATATATTATTTTTTTGTTTAATGTTCCACACATACCAACAGTTATACATTCAATCCTGTTTTTATGCGGTAGATGCGTTCCACAAAATATCGCAACAAAAAAAATCGCATAAAAAAACTTGACTTCCATACAAAAATTGGGGTGCGTTACTTAAATTGTAAAATCCGCATAACTTTGAAACAGCGAGTTAAAATATACACTAAATCGCAAAGTATATGAAAATAAGGGGAAAACCACGGCGTAAAAATATTAAAAAATAATCACTGTATGAAAATTCTATGGGTGTTTTAAAGCATGTGGTTCTAAATCACTCTTTTTCGGAAGAAATAGTATGCGCATCAATTTCATAAAACTATGGCTGTTTTCTAACAATGAAATTAGTGATCAGAGTTTGTTCAGATTTTCTTTTTCGATAATTAATTGGTTATGCAGTTTGTTATACCCATATATATATATTTTAAAGTTATCGTTGAAACTTGAATGCGCGATCAGAATTTGAATCATTTAGAAAGAAATGATCTTCTAATTTACTGAAAAGTTGGATACCTTCTTCAATTATTTTTGCAGTGAAGAAACTGGAATTTCTTTCAGTTCGTCATTGTTTTCTGGTTTTTTGTCAATAATTAAATTTAAATTATGAACATCTTCGTCACTTATAGCTTTATCTGTAAGTAATTCGTCGATATAATTTTCGCTAAAGGTATCAAACCTTTCTTCGCCAAGTTATATCGTAAAATATGGTACATCTAAAAAAATGCATTTCTAAAAAACCGCATTACTTCGGTATCGCATAAAAAAACCACATAAAAACAGGATTGACTGTATATGGGGATCAAAAATAAAATAATGATTTGATAGTATTCTATAACAATATAATATACATGAAAAGTATACTGATTTTTTTTTTACATACCTTCTGATTTTATGTACTTTCATTCGTCTTTTCACATTTCAGTATATATTTTAGCGACGGTGATGAACATGAGACATAAATTCCTAAAAGTTTTTTTTTTAAATGGATATTGAAGATTTAGTTTCGATTTAGTTTAAAGTTGGCATTCCTAACTTGATTAACAAAATGCCTCACATGAGGTAACACATGTCTTCGATCTAAATCAAAGCCTGGTTATTTATCTCTTCATTCACCTCGAGATCGGGATTCCTTGAACTGACACGAATTCGATGTAAAATGTCATCCTTGAACTTGTTCCAGAGCTCACATGGATTCGATGTGAAGCATGTCAAAATAATGATAGAAAATAATGTGCGTATCTGACATGGAGATTCAGAAACAATTTCTTCAGTGATTGGCATGTCCCAATAAGTATAATTTTCAAGCAAATTGAGCTCTTGACATGCAAGTAGAAACATTCGTCATTTTTCGGATGAACTGTGTAAATGCGACCAAGAGCATCAATAGTCATTCGGGTGATCAGGAACCGCAACGCTTTGCTTTTGACGTTAAAATTTCTTCGATATAGCGTTCCAAGTGTAATAACGTGTCATCTCAGAGTAAAACAACGTTCGTGCAAAATATTGTTGTCAAAAATTTATATACCTAATTATAAATATAACCTTACTTCAATATTATCCGATTTTCTTTCGTTTTAATTTCATATCATCGATTTCTTTTATTCTAATCCATATTCTAAATTTAAATTTTTTTATACGTCAGTAGTACGCAAAAAAAGCAAAAACAAACAAATATAGAAAACAGTGCGATCTGGTGGATTTTTCTGAAACCAGCTTACGACATTTTATCGTTTGATGAAGCTATTCGTCATTTAAAATTTTTATTCTGTATGAAGATATTTGTTTTCTTTATAATTTATTTTCCGTGATATTTTTCCGATGTTTTAATGCTTATTCTGCTATTCTAGGCAAAAAGGAATTTTATAAAGCAAAGATCATTGAAATCCTTGGAGTAATTCTCGAGATATACGTGGTGTAAATAACCCGACTTTGTTTTATATATATAGATATTAATACAAAATCATTAAAAAAATGTAGTATAATAATGTAATACAACTGTAGATAATAATGTAATATGAAGATTATGTGTTTTTTTTTTATTGGAATCCAGTTTGCCGTAAACTTTTTGATTTGACAGTGTACCATAACTGTAAAGCAGCGGTTCTCAAAAATTTCACAAAGTTCTTTAAATTTGCTTCATTTAAAAAATGATCGATGGCTCGCGTACCATTTCATTAAAATTTAAAAAAAAATGTTATTTCAAGAAAATTGTTGGCGCAAAATATTTTGATATTTTGCAAATATTATAACTAATGATGTAATTATTTATATAAACATTATTTCGCTTGCGGCCTGCAGTTCATTTTTAATTCGTACTGTTGTTCTTTAGATAGAAAGTTTGCCCAGAACTGGTGAAGATTTTTCAAATCTATAAATGAGACCGTATTGAAAACTTTAAGTGCCCGTAGTTTTTAATGTTAATCAAAAGTTTTATTTGTCAGCAGAAAAATAATAACTTTCAACCAATTATTAATTGATTTCAGGAAAAACGCTACTATTAATTTTATAAGATAGAAACTTTTTAATATACTTACATGTTAAGAAATATTTGTCATTAATATTAGAAAAAAGGGTATTAAGTCATGCAATAATTATGTGAAACATTTGAAAAGTGAGTTATTTGAAAAATGTTGTACAGCAACAAAGGATCAAAGATTTTAAAAGAAAATCTTTTCTATAGCAATGTCTGGGAAATGAAGCACAGACGGTAAAAATATCAATTTTTTCGAATGAAAAAAAGACAAAATGTTGAAACGTGTTTCCTGCTTAATGATTTTTTTGCATGTATGGCATGTTGGCTCTGAGGTGCATAATTTAATATTAGTTTTATTTACAATAACAACAATTATTAAAAAAGAATAATATGCAGCCTGACGAAAGCGATTTTCTGTGTAACATCCAGTAGCAAATAATGAAGTTTAATTCATTTTATCATTTGATTAAAAACAAATAATAATTAAGAGACTGATGTTGCTATGGTTATTCCTTCGTGTTGATCTCGATTCCATTAAATTAATTCTCGTTCATAACAATTGATTTGATTTCTGAAATAAATATAGCGTATTTGAAATTGCTGTAAAATCAATGTTTTTGTTTGATTCATAAACACATTTGTTTAAATTGATGAAGGAAAATAAAGTAATATAAAATATTATAGAAAAATGAGTATCGATTCTGAAACGGGAAAATATGTTTGCAGTAATTTAGGTTTTGAAATTTTATGGTTGTATGTATACTATATAGGTAACATATCTTCTAAATTTATAAATATTAAAGCCTCTCTCATCGAAACTGTCATACAAAACATGTTACGACAATTTCACTAGTAATTTATCTTCTTATTTACTCCTTTTCCCAATGTAGAGCATATTACCTCTTAATAGAGGTATCTCAAGATTTTTTTTTAAAGATAGTAGAGATATAAAGAAAAGGTCGAGGAAGGAGTAGAGGTGAACTCATTGCTTTCGCTATGTCGCGTTATTTTAGGAATGTAAAGGAAGAAGGGAATTTCCAAACATCATAAGCACTGATCATTTGTCGAGAAATTGATTTAAAAAAAGCTGTTCGTGCTGGTACTTACCCGTGAGATCCGTCTCGGAATGGATTCGACATCGCAAATCATCAGACACTTAAATGGTTTGAATGTTTTCTGCCAGAGAGTTTGTATGCTGAAAAGATTACTTAATTTGTTTGGTTACTCACTTTCCCTACGTTTATCTCATTTTTAAAGATATTTTTTTGTCAAAAAAAGATGCCAAAATCATGTGAAAATATTCAAACTGTTGCATACATATTTAGAAATATTTTATTTATGTCCATTGTCCAGGCAATCATGACATAGCATATGAAAAATGAAAATTCACATAAAACACGCGATTTAAAAATATATACGTCTTGTTTTATTACAACCGAATCGGTAAATAATTTCAATTAATTGCAATAAAGCTAATTGTGTTCAAATTCAGAAAGAAGTCTTTCTTTTGAATTCGATAAAACAATCGATATTTTAATTTCCCTACAGGAGTGCTTAGCAGTATTCTATAAAGAAGGACATCCAAAATGGTGTGCTTATTACAAAAGGTTACTATTATAAATTTATTTGACTTTTTTAAGGGATTTTTCAACTTATTTTTAAGCACACATATTAACTTTCAAACCAACTAATAGTGCAAGCATGCATACATTGGTTACTTCACTTAAACAACAACACCACTTTATAAATCAATATTGTATTCATAGCTGTTTCCCTAATATTTCCTGTATTATTTTTATAATGTCAAAATTACACTAGAGACTAAACTAATATATTTGGTAGCTGTTAACATTTTTAGCAGAGTATTTCAAAATGGTTCAGTTTCGATCACTGAATAGAATACAAAATTAAGGTCTGGTGTTGTCTTAGCATCATAATAAACTGCCAATTGCAAATCAGGTAGTGAATATAAAATCATATAGAAAAATCTTTTGTTTAAATCGCTTTAAATGATTTGTCTACACACTATATTTTTCTCAAGTATCTATAGTATCTTTTAATTCGCTGTGAATAAAATATTTAAATATAACTTCAGACATCAACATCCTCCTTCTGCTTAGCCATATAAATCTTGTATCAGATGATGCATTGTTTTGACTTTTGACGCAAAGTAAAAATATGTTATTTCATGTATTTTATAATTAATATATTAAAGGGATTCATAATCATGTCAGTATTTAACAAAGACTGTGAATTTGGATGTACATTATGACGAACAACAAAAGATTTTTAATATGATAAAACATTTAAATGTTCAATATTTATGCTCTAGAGATGAAAATGAAATGTGCTGATATAACTATAATTCTCCCAAGTGCCTATCTGTTTTTTCGTCGCTTTTCAAGGCTTTTAGCGAAAACTACGTTTTCAAGGTGATCTATTTCTTTTAGCAATGAATTATTATAGAATGAATTTTTTTTTGTGTGAATTGTGAGCAGACGTCTATTTATTTGTAGATCGAATCTGTCTGCTGTGCCACTCACCATATCATCAATCTTTATCATGTTTTATAATTATCAAACCGGTTTTAAACATTCAAAATACCGTAAAAAGGTGTTAAAAAAATAGTGATATAATTGTTATTGACTATTTGTTTTGGGCTGGACCCCAAGATGACTGCTGAAAGAGCAGGGCTGTTGATCTCAACCAAAGTCAACTTTGAGTTATTTGATACATTTGCAACAGTATATGTTTAATGGGATATGATTGATTCCTCTTTGGATTCCAAGCGGATTAGATTTAACTTAATCGATACGATGGATTTTTAATACAGATACACAAGATATTTAATATTATAACTTAAACTAAATGACTGAGCAAGCCACATTTTATTTTCTCTTGATATTTTTTTTCAAATATAAAAGTGCAAGGTTTAATAATAGACCCCGTGCAGCGCTGTATCAGGCCAAAATATGAGGAGTAATTTTGTTTCTATTTGTTCAACAGACGTTGAATATAATAGGGATTTTCTGCAGCCAGACATATTCTCACAAAGATCCAATCAAAATTGACAGCACTGATGAACTTGCGCTTTTATGGTCTATTTGTAATTGAATACAATATAAAAATAAAAACAGCCTATAAATAAATGCACCAATGATTTCAAAAGATGAAATATTTCTTTTATCCTCATCTCATGTCATGCCATGAAAAATCTAATGCAAAAATTAATGATAACAAAAAGTTTAAGAAGTACAAATGTTGGAAAACTAAGTCAACTAACTTCTTAAATGTTATTTGAGTTTTCTTGAAGTGTAGAGCGCTCGTGCTCAGGCAATATGACCTACAGTAAATACACTATTTTATTATGAATATAAAAATTATTTACTTAAATCTTAAGTTTTAATTAACAACAAATATAACCAAAAGTACTTCAACAAAGTCACTTAAAAACAAATTTGTTGACAAATGATATTTCATTACTTTGTAACCACTATTTCTTTAGTAAACATAAAGCTTCTCAAACTTATTTATATATAAAATTGAGTGGTTTTTATTTATTTATATAAAAAACATGTACCAAACAAAAGTCATATAAATATTTGAAAGATTGCTATTTAATCACGGATAATTTAGTACAAATGAGTATTCTATTTTTTGAAGTTAATAAAATTATATCACGCTCGGTGAAATATGAAAAGAAAACCTTTAACAAAAAAAAAATAGTGATATTTTTCTAAAAAAATAATTAAATTCTCTTTATTTGAAAGCATGAGAGCTTTTTTTTAATGCGAAATAAAAGTGTTTAATTGCAAGTTTTTGTTTAATCTTATGACAGGTTTCAATGTTATGAAAAGATGAAATTACAAAAGGTGAATTTTCAATTTTGAAGTGTTCATTGCTAATACTTTGTAGAAAGAAATTTTATTATTAAATAAAACACTTATTGTACTTATTTTACAATATTTATTGAAGATCAGGACTTGTTTACGCTGAAAACATGATAAATACATTAAAATATTTCAGAGAATCACCATTAAAATTAATTGACCGACTAATTTAATATATTACGTGCCAAAAATTGGCAAAATGAACCACACTCACGAAGTTGTAAAATGTGCCTAAATGTTTTCTTTAATGCTAATGGAATATGCCATCTTAATTTTAAAAGATTGCTTGCAATTGACGTTAATGGAAAGTGATATTGGCATTTGAGGCGTCTAGTTACAAAAAGCGATATAATCAAATTTTGTCAAAACCGAGAAAAATATACGTGCTTATTCTGGCACTAGGTGAAACATTTTACTATATAATATATACCAAAACTCAATAATGGCTAACATTTCAAAAAAATAAAATAACTTACGATATATTCGTGGATTGAGATATTTTAAATCTGATAGATTCTGGTTAACTTATCGCTCTGGATACGCCCCATTCATAAGATAGGATGGGAAGGGAAATTCAAGATATCACATACATCCATGACTTCGAACAGAAATTCATAAATAGATTGAAAAATCAATTTATAAAACTATCCGTACTAAGATTCGAACCCGTGTCCTCCGTAACCGAAGCCAACAACGTTGACCATACGAACACATATGCGGCAAACTATTATATACTAGCAAATAAAAATGGTTATAATTTTGATTTGAATTCTACGTCGCTTTAACTGTCAATTTCTTACAACCAATTTTGTATACAAGTCAATTTTTTAATCTAATTATTGAAATTCTCAAGGTTTTTTCAAAAATAATTTTAATCGTAAAATTGCATGTAAACAGTGTCGTAAAGCTACCCTAATCAATTTCTCAAAAAATGAATACATACAGAGTCTAGTCTAATGTTCCCTCTAATTTTCCGAAGGTTATGTGCGCAAAATACATTAGCTGTGCAACTTTGAAAGGAAATTAAATTTTTTGTGCGCCACATAACTGTATTTAGACCTACTTAAAGAAATGGTTATTTTTTATAGTGACAATAATAAACAACACTATATAACGACAATTAATTTATTCCGGTGATAATATATCTGGTGTAACTTTTGTGCACTCTGTTCTAATGCATGTGCGCGCGCTCAGCGATTTTTGTCTAGCCATATGTATGCTATTTTTATTGAAACGTTTACCTTTTTTATTACTTCGGAATATTTACATCGGTTCCACAAACGTTGTTATAATAGAAATATACTTATTTAACTAACTGAGTTTTATGAAAGACTTTAAGAAACATAACATAATTATCCATTCTCCCAACACTTCATTTCTTGGTCCAATGCAAGCGAAGTGCAAAAAAGTAATGTTCTTAATTAGCTTGATGAGATTTTAAAAGAATAGTTGAGTGTTAATTATTTTCTTAAGACTTGTTGGCGAGACAAGCTTAAATGAAAAACTCTTAATCTGTCTGGCATATCACTTTGAGAATAGCAATGATCCAAGAGTCACGTTATAAATAATTGAAATAAGACAAACACATATACAATTAGAAGTATAATAATGTATTAAGCGAAAGGAAAAAAATAATGAACTACAACAAAAGTCGTCTAAAACTCTAATAGATTGGTATAAAATATAAGCAAAGAGGAAAGTTATTAAATTTTTATTATTATTAAGTAATATTGTAAAAAGCAGAAGCATAGAGGTTGCCGAACCGCGATGTAATTTTAATATAAAATAAAAATGAACAATACATATTGTAAAAGCTGTAAAAAATATTACCAAAGCATTTCCAAAACAAACGAATACCAAAATTAATTATTACTCGACAAATTAATCAATATCGTTGTTCCAAAGCAACGTAGAAAAAAATAATTTTTGAAAATATACTTACATCGTAAACTTTACTGAACATATTTAAAAAGTGTTTATTTGGATATATGAACTTAGAAAAGCCATTTTATAAATTAGTCGATATTGATAGGATATTAATTGATAAAATAGTCCATCTTAGATTCAATGCCTTCTGACAAAAACCGTTCTGATATATTTTGTAACACTAAATTACTAGTATTTTTTACATTCACGACCGGCGTAAAAAATATCAGAAATACTAGAATCCAGATTTTTGTGATGCCGTGTCAGATAGCAAAGATGTTTTGAAATTTTCTCACTCATAAAACAGAGATACCTTTGATTATAATACGGCATACGTTGAAATTTTTACCCTATTATAATACGGCAGCTTTTGCATGTTTGTTTTAGTAAGCAATACTAGTACTTTTACCAATTTATTGATGACAAGGGAATGAGTTGAAATGTAAGGGCATGGGAAGAAGGAATGTTCAATAAAATATTAGCAAAGTTAATTTCATGTGTGTAGGAATATAAATAAATTATTACCAAGTATTTGTTTTATAAACAAAATACATGTTTATATTTTGGAGGAAAACATTATTGAGTGTTAAAAATAGTTCAATATTCATGAATAAAGTTTTTATTTATATAATATATAGGAAAAGTCTGTACAATGAGCTCTTAGAAATTTATAAATTCTCAAAAATATTTAAAACAAAGAATACTTCAAAGGTATACAAATAAATATCCTTGTATTTTCTATAAACGCTAAAAAATAAAATAATATTTTAGATTTTGCGTTTGATATTTGATAATATAATGATAAAAAGAAAATAAAAATATTCATTTAAATAACACTACATAAGACAACGTGTATTCTGTATACATTTTTGATAAAGGCAAATATTTAATATCAACGAACGCACAATGGGAACAATAGACGCATTTGAAAAAAATGGTTTTAGGATTAAGCCAGACAGGAAAAAAGCGAACAGAATAAAGCGTATACGGACAAAAGCGTTCCGAAGAGGTCACAGAGAAATTTTTGTAGGGAAGCCACAGCATAGTTTCCTGGGGCCACGGACAAATATCCATTTTTTGATTTCCACAACTCTCAGGATTTTAAAATCGGGCATTGACAAAATATTTTGAAATTCCGGTGGCAGCTAAAAAACCTCTCGCGTCTTTTCATTTTGAGAATTCCGTAAATTCCTGGGTCAAATTTTGAAATCTCTCAACGAGCAAAATGTTCAAGGAAGAAATTATTTTTAAATCTTTCAATCGTCGAGTCTCGAAAAACTTATTAAAAGTATGAGACTCAAAAGAGGCCACGGGCCCAAAAAGGTTGAGAAACTATAGTTTAAATAATACATTAAAAATAAATCCAACATTGACAAGACTATGAGGAAAGTAAAAAAAGCACGATATCATTAGATATTTTGGATATTCACAAGAAAACGGCGTTACTTTACGCAGGCGAAGGGAGGTGTAGAACTGAAATTAAAATAACAGAACGTAGCGAAAGCGATCATCTAACCACTAGTAGTATATTATACTAGCCCTATCTTTTCTATCAATACTCTCTTAGTAAAAAAGAGAATGAGCAACTGAGTAACAAGCTGTTATTGTAGAAAAACTGTTGTTGATATATATTAAACCAATAGGAGCTGTTTCACAATAGGAGCGGTCATGGATAAAAAAAATCTTATAATGTTCAAAGATACTATCTCAGCGTAAAAGAAATTTGTAATGAAAATAAGAAATTATTTTTTAGGCTAATGCGCACTACAATCAATTGAAAGAATGAATCAATCGCAAAAATAAACAAATTGGTCACAGATACATTATAAAGAATCACGAAGTCTAAAATATTATCTTTGATTTTATGATATTATGTTTTTTCTTTTAATCAAAGAGACAATTTAAAGATCTAAACCAGGCGTGGGGAACCTGTGGCCTTAAGGTCGCATGCGGTCTTTTGGCCATTCTGGTGCAACCTTCTGGCCAATTCTGCAATTCTGTAATTCTGAAAAACGAGGTATGGAGATAATCTGAGGTAAAAGTATAGCGAATTGAGAATTTAAAATTCCTCGGTGAGCAAAAAAAAAAGTAGAAAAAAACGAGGTTTGGAGATAATCTGGGGAAAAATTAGGGTAAGAGATTGAAAATTAATCAATCCCGTCCTAGTCAATGTTTACTGCGGCCTTATGTCGAATCAGAAAAATGAATACTGCCTTTAGAGAAGAAAGGGTTCCTCACCTCTGATCTAAACTATCATATAATATCAAGTTCCTATAACTAAAATTGTTTTTTTTTTCGTCATACTAAAATAAGGTTAAAATATTAAAAACACGTATTAAGTTCAGAAAAACTTATAATAACAATAAAACTTGTAATATTTTTGTCAACTTTTTGGCATTGCGCTATCGTTCGTAATTATCACGACGACACGTTGTCGAATTAGTTATATGTATATATAAATCGGTGTTGAACTACATTAATTACCTTTATTCACAATATGAAATATAATGTGGAAATGGCGAAAAAAGTCTTTCATCAATTACAAAGAAATTCTTCTCGATATTATCATATTTACTTTATGGAAAACGTTTTTTTGGCAATCGAAATTAAATATTTATTTGCTAGAATCATCTATTGAGAATTTTTTTTGAGAAATAAGTAAACACGATTTTCGCTAAAATATTCTCGATTGAATTCGATTCGGAAAAAATCCATAATGAATTCTTCTTCTTTGCGCTACATCCCGGAATACAATTACGTTCCTTTGAATCATTCCTGGCCTCACGTTTTCGACAAAATGTAAAAGATAAAAAAAAAACTGACCAAATTGAAACATTTACCTAAAAGTGAAAGAAAAAATTGACGTCTTATAAATATTAAATTATAAAACAAAACTGCGTATTAACTTTACAGATCTATTAATTTACTATAAGGATTCAGTTAGCTACAGTTTATTATTGTAATATAATAAATTTCATAAATTTTGAAATTGAAAAATAAAAAAAAAATCCTTTTCTTAATTATTATCTCTCGCGAAGTAAATTATAAAATTATTGGATAAAGAGTCTAATTTAATTTTCGTAGAAAATATTTTTCACGTTAATTTTTAGTTAAATATTTTATAATTTTCTCTCACATTAAAATAACAAATAAGTTCAAAGGCGTTTCTAGTAACTAATTATGTATATTTATACTTTCGTGGTAATTTATGTTACCTTATTCCCAAAAGTCTCTGAAATATTACTTTCAGTGTCTGTTTATCAAAAGAAATAATAAGCAAAATAAATTATTTAACAATCGATTACTGTGGGATCAAATAATTCAGCAGTAGTGGTTTTGTATAAATATATATTTTTTAAGGTTTTCAGTAAGTTTGTTTAAATATTCGTTTAGTTTAATAGTTTTATGAACATATTATATTAATCACTGGACGTCAACTACCAATGGTTACTGAAGTATATCAATTTGATAATTTCATTTTATTATTTATAAAATAAAATAGTTAGGAGTATTTCTTCGGATTCATTTATCAGGGTTGTAAAGCTGTCAAAAAATAAGATAACTCCAACTCCGGCCTTAGTCTTAAACACGACTTTCATTATTTTTAAATTTTAGTAGCATGCAATGGCGCCACTTTTGATCCTAGCGATTTGAATACATAACATTTTTGGAAAATGCTCGAAGTTATTAGTTTTTTTCAAGTCCGACTCCACGACTCCGATTTCGACTCCTTAGCCTTTATATTTATACATTCGATACCCTAGTTCCAGAGTTTGAAACTCATAAATCACTCTTGCTATATATTTGACATTTAAATTTTATTTTTCAGTGGATTGGCTTGAAATTCTCCAAAAGTCAGTTTATTCGTAGTAGGTAATACTCTAATCCTAAAAAATACATTTATTAAGATTTTATCTATAGTTTTTCGAGTTGGTGGACTTTAATCTAAGATCTGTATTTAATTTATCTAGTTAGTACATTTCGGAACGCGTAATGTATGAAATGTGTAATCTCCCGCCTAGGGCTTCCAATTAACCGGACATATAAACTAACCGGTTTTCGGTTTATTTTTACAAAATAAACCGGTTAACCGGTTTAAACCGAAATCTTTCATTTACATACATATATATCAGTCATTGCTGAAAAATGCAAAAATCATACAAACTATTTTTGCTTTTTCTATAGGTAAAAATGAAAATAGCAATGGTCGGCAATAAAATTACAAAATATCTGCAATAAAATTACAAAAAAAATATTTATTTAAAAAATATTTTCATATGAAAAGTATAAAAAATCTTATTAAGGGAAAAAAAATAATGAATTCAAAACAATTCTCGCATAAAAGTAAAATTGTACAACTTAAATGAACTCCCACAAAGTTACCTTCGAATCCATTATAAATACAAAAAAAAACACAAACGTATCAAATATAATTTATATACATAAATATACATTAATAAAAAATAAAATGCTATGAATAATAATTGAATTAAAACATAATGTTTCTATATGTAATATGACTTATATTTACAAAATTTAAATACAAAACAAGGTGACTATTATTAAAAAAAATGAATAACATTATTGAAAAAAAACATTTTATGCAAGTTCTCCGTAATGACTGACCGTAATGAGGACACAACTGTCAAAACTAATTTACTCCATTTTTACTACTTTTATGAGAAAATAAATATAAAACAAAAATAATGAAGATTAATTAAAAACCTTAAAAAAATAACAATATTTTAATTTCAAATTCGTGGACAAAAACAAAAAATAATTGAAAACTTTTGACATATACATATAATTTAAGATTTCGACTGAAGGTGCTTGGTGGAATTTCAATATTAAATTTGAATCGTTCAAATTATGTACACTCCCACAGTTCAAGTTCATCCGTGCGCTTGAACGCCTGAAGATGCCGAAAGGCGAAACCCGGGTCGTTAGTGACAAAATTTGTGGGAGTGTACATAATTTGAACGATTCAAACATATACATATGTATGTATTAGCAAACCATGCAGATATATTATGTACTTTTATACACAAATTGCCATTGATAGAAAAATGCAAAACTATTGAAACACAAACAATATAAAGATGATTATTTTAATATTATAATAAACATAAATACTATTTTATTGTATTATTCATGTATTAATGATGATATTATTCACATTTACAAAATTAATTAAAATACTAAACATGGTAACGTATAACATTAACTTATGTTTTTTTTCACATTAATATAAAAGAAAACATTTCATGTATTTTTGGTATATTTATTATTTTAAAAGTAATAGTACTTCAAAAAAATTAACAACTAATAAAATCAAAATAATTATTAAAATTTTGTTCTTATTTCATGATATAATCCATCTGTTTATCTTGTATTGCTTGAAAACAGGTCAAATACTTTTTCGTTGAATTTAAGTATTTTGCTCATAATATTTATCATCTATATATAACATTGACAAAGCTGCCAATTTTTCCTAATTCATTGTATTTCGTACAGAAGTTTTTACTATTTGTATTGTTGAAAAAAACATTGTGATCGGAACAAGTCGATGGGCATTGTAATAATAATAACCTAATTTGGTTGTTTCTTCAAAAACATCGCATCATTTACTTAGCAAAGCAGTGTATATTACAGAATATGCGTGCGACCACTGTTAATACATACATAAGGTTTGCAGATTTTTTTGTCCAACTTCCGCCCTTCTTCAAGATGTTTACAAAATGAAAACAATGAATGCACCGCAATAAAATGTGATTTATTGTGAATGTATGTTCGTAATTCTCAGTTGAACTCAGTTGAACAGAAGAAAAAAAAACATGAATAGCTTTACACATTGTGTTAATATACTTTTCGAAAGTTTTAAAGTAAGTGTTTGATTGCCTAAATGACATCCGTTTTTTTCCACAAATTTCTCGGAACAAGTTTTACTAGCGTAAAAGGGTTCAGTAAAACCTTTCGATGAAGTAATTAAATAAAAATAAAGTAGTGACTCAATATATAAATATAGGATCTTTGAAATAATTATTAGAAAAGCAACAATTTTTATTTTTTAATAGTAATTGATTAAAATGAAAATTATTAAGAATAATATTCCAATAGGCAAAATCCATCTAAAAACAGGCATACATGTAATTGAAAACAAATAAATTGGAGATTAATTATTGCGTATTTTTATAATGATACACATGCTATCCTTGTTCGCCATTCATTTAAGATTAATACGGATGTCTTCTCAATGTTTTCAGTTAAGTCATATTTGTCATAGTGTAACAAGGGCCGAATTTATTACAGACAGTTAAGATACATTTCGTCGTTTGATAAAGTTAATTTTCTTCCTGAAAAGACATGTATGTCTATAATTTGAATACCTACGTGACAATTGATATTATTTAGCAATGTGTAAATGCATATTTCCTCATTAAAATATGCGCTGAATTTAGTGCGAAATTCTATTTTTTTTCAAAAAAAATCAATACACTTATAAATATAGAATTTATGAAAACGCGGTTAACCGCGGGAAATAAACCGGTTTTCGGTTTATTTCAAAACAGGCGAAAAACCGGGTAACCGGTTTCGGTTTAAACCGGTTTGGAAGCCCTACTCCCGCCCCACCATTCCATTCCTAAATAAACAGTGTGTAGAAAGAGTGATAAGCCAACCACTAGCCCTATTATTTCTATCCCTACTCTCTTTTAAAAAAAGAAAGTGGTTGAGCAACTGGGTAACAAGTAAAACTTTTGTAAAGATACCTCCACTAGGAAGCCATATTTTCTACATTGTGAGCGAACATGGATAAAAAAATAAAGTTTGGTTTAATTGATGATAGCTATTGCAGCTGATATGAGAGATAAAGTCAGTTGAAGTTTAAACTAAGCTTGTCAAAACTTGACGGTGATGGATACAACTGATTCTCTGTAGAAATGTATAATTTTATATAAAATACAACATTAAAGAAATTAGTCATGTAGCCAAGTGGACAACGATTTAAATATCTTTCCTGTTAGGCTTCGTAGATTACGAACTGAAACCTGAAAAATTAACAGTTTTTTTTTTATTCTTTTTATAAGGCTGTTCCTCTCTCTTATAATCATTACCATATTTAGACCTTGAGTAACTGACTAAAAAACCAGTTCTCGTAAAATAACTTTCGTTGAGACAATCTCAATTTCAAGGAAATGTTTTTAAAAAATAAAAATCATCTATTTCCGATTAAATTCATTGCAAAAAAAAAGTTTAGTAAACGTCAAAAATAATGGCAATAATAAACACAATGTCGCCCGTTGAAAGCGTTGTTTATAAACTATTTTCCCTTAACGTGATACTTACGTTATTTATGTCAAGTCGACGATATGCCAATGTGACACAGCATATGCCCTCTTATCATTCATTGCCTCTAATGGCATATTTACGTTGGTGAAATGGCCAATTATTTTAACAACAGGAAAGGTGACTTTAGCATCGTATAGCTTAGAATTTTGATATGGGTGTTCTTATTACTTTTGACACGTTTACTTTAGGGGATAAGTCGAAATTTCATTTGGTTTCTAGATACATTTTAATGATGAAAAATGGTCACATTGATGGACGTGCGCCAAGCGAAAGTTGCTTTATTTTCTTCATAAGCTTTTTAGAAGTTATGTGAGATTTAATCTAATTATATTGTTCGAGGCGTGATTTTGCGAAAGAAAGTTATTTTATATAAACTTCCATGAATTTTTTCAACCATTTTTTAATTTAAAAATTCTGATTGGCAGTATTATTTCTAAAAAAACATGTTATTTTAAAAAAAATCATTAAAAATTATTCTTTTGTCATATTTAATATATTTTTTTTTATTTTAAAAGCTTCGTTTCAACTGCCGTGCACATTAAAAACTAATGCATGGAGATGTCGAAAATAAAGTCACTAGTGATAATAATATAATAATTGTATATTTTTTAATCCATGATTGGAAGCGGACAATGCGTATTATATGGTCTCCTAATGGAGGTATCTCAACAGAAGTTTTTCTACGAGAACTATTTATTAGCCAGTTTCTAAAGTTTCGAAGTAGGAATAGAAGGACAAGGCAAAGAGAGGAATAGTGGTTAGCTAATCGCTCTCGCTTCGGCCAGTTATTGAAGGATTGGAAGGGTGAGAAGGAATTTTTCAGACATCACAAAAACCCATTACATTTGAATAGGAATCGATAAATTGATCGAAAAAAATGCTGTTCGTACCGGGACTCGAACCCGTGAGATGCGGCACGAAAGCTAAAAACTCTAAACTTAGGATCCGACAAATGTCAGTCGATATATACACAGCAGAATATAAAATGTAAACGATTCAAGTCTTTGTAATATATTTTTTAAATAAAATCAAATGATAAAAACATGTTCGTTGTGTTGTGGAACAAGTGATGCTTTTTAAAGAAACAAAACACGTGTCAAAAATTAAACACAAGTGGAGTAAAAAGTAGTTATCAAGTTTAATTTTGTGTGATAAAATGTGTTAATATTTGACTGTACCATCACTTTAATGGAACGGCACACGACGGGTGCTATTATTCTTGCACTTTAATTTTGTGGAACATGAATAATCCATGAATCGTAAAAAGCTTTCATAATTTTATTGGAATATGAATTTAATTTCAATATTCGCATTCGATAGGCAGCTAGCTTGTTTAAACATTCACGATAATTTAATTTGTGGGTCAGATAGGTATCGTATATTATGAATCTGAATCTAAAAACAAATATTCCGGATAACTTTCTGACATATTATCGCACCAACAAATAACTTTCTAACGGGTTGTGATGGCCTGAAATGTGGTTATTCACGTATGTGGTGACTGGTGAGTATAAATTGTCACTGAAAGAAGAAACTTTTACAGCTAATGGTGATGGAAAATGCTATTTTTATTTTGAAAAACTACTATTGCTCGTGGATTCAAACATTGCAGAAAAATAAATATTGTGAGCTGTTTTTATCGAAAATATTTAGGGATAGCATTGTTATATTCAATTTTATTAATGATAACATTTTTTGGCGATGTTTTTCAAAAAATAGTTTAATTTTTTTCGTTTCTGCGTGAACATTTTTTTTTGTGAAAAACTTGAATAAACGCTAGTTTACGAGTAAAAAAACGGCTCGTATTTAACCGGTCTGAATTTTAATACTGTTTCGGTTATAATTTGTATCACATTGTTCTGAATTTATACTAAGTCATAATTTAAATGAAATTAAAAAAAATCTAACGTAACCTAACCTAACCAAAATGGTTATAAAATCTGACCGTATACAATTTTTATTCTGACCAAAAATTGATTTTAACTCCACCATTTATTTTGTTCCCTAAAACAACATTACTATCATAGTTGAGTAAACAATTTAAAACGTAATATTTAGAGTCAAAATCATCATATTTATCGCGTTGTATACAAGAAACGTCAATCGTTCTTTTAATAATTGAAATTGACCTTGCGATGGTTTTGCTATTATGTGAATATAAATTATTGAATGTTGTGGTCTCAATTTGAATTGTTTTAAGCAAATGAACGTTGATGTTGTTAACAGGCAAAGACAACTTTGATATATATTTTTTTGTATATTTAAATGACAGACTCCTTCATTATTATAATAGTTCGCTACCATTGATATGCATTGTGCATGTCAAACGCGATTTTCTATGCAAATTAAAGCTTTTTAAGTTTGAATTGTTCAAATTATGTACACTCCCACAGATTTTGTCACTAACGACCCGGGTTCGTTCAGTTCAAGTTCATCCGTGCGCTTGAACGCCTGAAGATGCCGAAAGGCGAAACCAGGGTCGTTAGTGACAAAATCTGTGGGAGTGTACATAATTTGAACGATTCAAATTTAATATTGAAATTCCACCAAGCACCTTCAGTCGAAATGTTAAAGCTTTTTAAGTTTATTAACATAATGTGATGAACCGCATGTTTTTAATAACTTAAAAATATGCTAAACATAGACATGACTCTTATTACGAACAAACTAAAAAAATACCAACGATGTTTCGTGATTTTTTATGTGCTACGGAAGCCAAATGGAGGTCTGAATTTTGCTTGCCTCATCTCTCTGTTGTCTTGGAAAGTCGCTAAAAACCACCCATAGGATGTACTTGGTGGAATTAAAAGATGCTGAGTGAAGCTCAGTATCCATTCAGCAATTATAATCAATATTCGAGTGCAAAATAAGACAACTACAATAAAAATAGTATAAAAGTATTAAAAAACCAATAATTTAAACATAAAATACGAATCAAAATTGCAAACTAATGAGTGTAATTTATTTTGATAATTATACCACAGATGGATTTGTGTAGTTAATAATCAATTGAGATTCCAAAACGAGCGTAAATAATAACATGGCTTTGATAAATTCAATTTTCTTTCAGTAATTTATAAAAGCATAATTTCGTTTTATAAAAATGAATTTTACTAAGCCTCTTTAAAAGATCATTATGTAAATTTCGGTAATTTAAATAATAAGCATTGGCAGATGCTGTTCTGGCTTTCGACCACTTTATGAAAAGAAATAAAAAAATAAACTTATTTTTTTTTAAAATAATATTCGAGGTAAAATCATTTAAAATATAAACGATTAATCTGTGCTTTTTTCAAGATTAAAAATTGACTAAATGGAATGAAAAAGTTCATATACTTTTGAGAATCAAAATCCACACTTGTGACTTTCTTATTACTGCCGAAGCTTAAGTAAAATTAATTAAATTAAGTACAAAATTAATATACACCATCCGAGTTTGCACAAATATATTTTGATTTGAAAAAATACGATATCAACTGTTGGAAAATAAAGTCGATATATTTAAAGACGTTCGTATTTTAATGACAAGATACTTGTACAAGTATAAAATCAATTTTAAAATTGAACGTAAACTTTGATTGCTAAATATTTACGATGAACTTATAAATATTTATCATTCTAGCTATTTTAATTATTTAAATAATTTTAAAATTACGTTTTTTATCATATTTTTTGTATGTTTTTAGCAATTTATTTTCAATAGTTTCACGGACAGTTTTATTTAAGCTTTATACGAACGAATACTTCTGTTTTTGTATAATAATATTATTCACTAATAATTAAATCAACATTTTAAGTCAACACGGGCCCAATTTTTGAAGTCAGACATTGAAGAAGTCTAGTATTTTGAATTAAAAAAAATAATGGCAAGTTTTATCACTTTAGTATTATGAAGTATTTATTTACGCTTTGCTCCCGTTATAAATAAGATTTTGTTCTAATAAATATACAGAAATCAAGTTCAACCTTGATAAACTTATAAAAATAAAATTCGAAGTCGAAGAAGTCGCAGAAAAAATAGGAAATTTAATGAAAATAAATTTCGTGGGCGATTTAAAAAAAAATAGTTTCCATGCGTGTCTACAAACCTACGCAGCTTTTGTCAAAGTATTTTTTACAATATTCGCTGCAAAAAAATACTAGCTCAAATATAAAAACTAATGTAAAAGCTCTTTTTCTATATTGTTTGTACTGATTGCTTATGTTGGATAGTACTTTAATTTAGTCTGAAATCTGACGTCTCACCAGTTAAGACTAGATATCAAAATACTAGTACCACTGACATCGGAATCCCGACACTAATCGTTCGATTATGCAAAATGTCAGATCTTCAGTTTCACAATGTTATAACGGTAAAATGATCTAAAAGCCTTTCCTAGAAATTACTAGTGTTTAATCTAAGCCGGCAGCAGATGAACATTTACACGAAAATCTGATTAAGATTGACAAATTCCAACATTGATAAACCTTAGCGGAGCGGTGGATTGAAGGTTTTTTTACGATGAACTATTTGAAATTATGGTTAATTATTGATCCGTTGCTAGAGTTTTACTTTTCATATAAACTAAATATGATTTCTTGGAAAATATCTACGAAACGTTTTATTTATTTTTTCTTTTACAATTGTTATATTTTGTATTCGAGTCCGTGGCGTGCTGGTAAATGTCATTGGGTTCCGTAACGGATCTCATGGGTTCGAGTTTTAGTATGAACAGAATTTTTTCAATCGATTTATCCCTTTCTGTTTAAAGGCGTGAGTGGTTTATGTTTTATTAAGAAATACTTTCCCACCACCCTCATAATTTTAGAATTAGCGTAGCGTAGCAAGAAATTTTAGTAAACTACTAGTTGGTCCTAGTTCTCTTCACAAGAGAGAGATTGAGTAACTGATTAACAGACAGTTCTCGCAGAAAAAACTCCTGTTGAGATACCTCCATTAGGAAGCCACATGCTTTACATTGGATGCGCACATATATTAGAAAATATACACAACTAAGTTAAATGAAATTTAAACATATTTCTGACATTGGAGTTAAGCTAAAATAAATATCAACCAGTAAATATGGTTCTAAATTCTTTGAAATATTCACTTAATGTTTTATTATTACATTTAGAATTCATTCTACAACGTTTACTGTACAAAATTTCTGAAACATTCCAATTGTGCTTTATAAAGTTTTTGATTGCATTTTGAATCGCTTACAAAGCTCGAATACAAAAGTCATGAATAAGCATTGTATTTGATATTTGAAAGTAGGCTTTGAATCAAGATACTTTCAATTATTTGTCACAAAATCTTATTAAAATTTAGTGCTCCTGTAATCGTAAAGATGATAGAATTTTAAATTAACTTAAACAATCCTAAGCCTGATTATATTCACTATTGAAAGTATTAATTATTCATCAAATTGTGCCGCCCATTTTAAAACGCCCACATTTTGGTAGTTTAGGTCGATTTATTCTCAAAATTTATTTCGATAATCAAGATTGACATACTATTAATTTAAAACGATTTAAGTAAGCATTGGTGTTGTCAAAAAATCAACAGTTTAGAGCAGGGTTCGGCAAACTTTTTTTGGGAAGGGCCAGTTTGTAAAAAATTAAGGCCAGGTAACAAACTGGATGATATATATATACATAAGTAATTCTATTACTAGTAATTGTTAATAAACGTATTAAAAAATAAAGTTAAATTTTGTTTTGATGCGATAAATCTAATTATTTTTTTCAAAATAATATTTCATTATACTGCAGTTAAAAATTAGTACTTTTTATCAAAAAAACTGTTTGTAAATGGGCATCTAGATGTAAATAATGATCTTTATTGCAATTTCACATACTTAATTTAAAAAAAAAAACGAATTGAACGGTCTCCACAGGTGAGGCGATATATACCGCTCTTGATAAATGATTCTAGCTTATCTTTAAAAAAAATGTTATAATAATCGGGTTGTAAATTATCTGGTAACGAATTTTATATCTTTGATGAAATATCTCCAAAATAAATTATTTTACGCTATTTATTCTTATTATCATTTGATTGTTTAAATAAAAATACTTCATTTGATTTTTTAATTTCTGGGACTTGAAATAAGACAAACTTGATCATTACAAGATTTTAATGAATATTTAGATACTTATAGACAACAACTAGACATAAAATGGCCAATATGTATAAATTAGTGAAGAATATAAACTTCTCATGTAGCCCTCATGCCTTTTTAATTTGAAGGCCACTGAGTTAAGTAAGCCTCGTTACTTTTTTATAGAATTGTGTAAAAAAAATACACTGAACGAGTAAGTGAACTTTTACAAATGCATACAGATAGACTGCATTAGAAGTTGGCACGCTAAAGCTCGGTTTCAAGGGGTGTCGCGTAATTGCAATTAGGTAGCTTCTGAGAAACTTTCACAAGGCTTGTGACTTCTGTACGTGTAGTAAGTATTTTAATACTAACGTTATACTGAAGTACCTTTGAATAATTTAATTTAATAGGGTAAAAATAGCAACTTATTTAGTTCTACATTTTTTATATTTAATGTTTGATAACTAATTCGGCTTTCACCATCGTCAGAATTATGTTAATGGAATAAATTGTAAAACACAATTGTTTGGTCCGGCCCTACGGTCAAGTGGTCATGCTCTTAAGTTGCGGTGTCTGTGGACTCAAAATTTAATTAAAAGACAAACAAAAATATATTTTTTAATTCATGTGTTATATTACATATGTTCTAATACATACAAATATGCCAGTTATATTTTTATTGTCTCTAATCAACCCTTAAAACAGTGCTTACTATTAGTCTTATTCTACCTTCATCCTACTATCCTTACTATATATATATATGTATATATATATTGAGCACCTAGATAACAACCGGTTATCATTGAGGAACTTATAGAACGATTCACACTAGAATCTTTCAAATTTGAGTCGTATATGTTGTAGTAAGTCTTGAGAATACTGCTTAGAAATGCCAGTTCAAATTTGGGAGGTATTTGAGAAATAAAACACATTTTTTGTCTTATCGACTGATGAAAAAAAAAACATTTATGTGAAATTGGGTGTGACAAATGACACGGTTTATTAAGCAATAATTAATGAAAGAAATATGACGAGAATTGAGAGGTAATTAAAAATATTGGAAATAAATGAAATTAAATCTTCTACAATTCAAGCGTTAACTTTTCCGGTTCTAAGCTCAAGAAATGCGACCCCAATACTCACATTTTCTTAAATATATGTTTTAATATGGGCGATACAATGTTTATAATTAAATATTCTTATATCATAGTTTTTTGGACCTTTTGTAGTTTATATAAATACGTGATAACGAGATAAGCGCCCGCTTATCAGCGATCGTTTGTAAGATTCTAGGCTAGAACTAGGCTGAACGCGTCAGTTGCAAATACATATTTGTACTGGAATGACGTCTTTTTTACGCGCAACTTAAAATATGATTATTTATTAAAAAAACACGGATTTTTATTTAAAAAATGTAAGAGGAATGATGCAGAGAGATATTTTAAAGCCCTTAGACAATTTCATTTTTGAAATTCATAAGAATAAGGCCAATAATGAGGAAACCACTGGGGTCCCTAAACGACCCCCATCGGCTGAGAAGTATTTTTAAGGACCCTTACGAAAAAATAGCTTATAACTCAAAATTTAGCTACATAACTAATGAGTGAGTAAGACAGTTAATATTCTCTCTTCATCTTCTTTGACCATATTCGCTTTATATTTGCAGAAATGGCCACCACGTTTCTGCACATAGAAAGCAATTTCACACAGCGTTTTCTTGATATATTATAAACCGCTAGTTGGACATAGCTAATATTAAATATCGTCTGCTTAACAAGCAGAACTGGAGAACGACACCTTTGGAAACAAATGCGTGTTGAAAGAATTAAGAACCCCACAGATTGTCACAATCGTAATAATGGATAAATTAAAGGTAGAATATTAAAAAAAAATCGATTATTAAATTTACAGGTTGAAACCCTAGTCACCGGAGCCATTTTCAGCAATTGATCCAATGAGTAGCGACGTTGACCCTTGATAGTGTTGTACTTCAGTTAGTGTTATATAATTATACTGTAACAATATCGATTTTCAACTCTAGAAGTTTCCGTATTAGTGTTGGAAGCCTAGTTATCAGCCATGTTAACATTCTATAAGGTGGAAGTCATCCAAAACTTCTTCGGAGGTTCACAAAACATTACCTAAGATAATATTCTACAACCTACTATCTGAACTTTCATAATTGAAGTTCAAAGTGTACGAGCAAGGTAAGCACGTGCCGAATATAAAACATCTATGTCCTAAATCTTCAGGTACGTTTTGATAACCTGAAGTAAAAAGACCCCTATGTTTTTAATTTAAAAACGTAAGGTAGAAATTGTGTCATTCATTTTTTATATCGGATGAAAAATTATTACTATGGAAATCAATGGTTGTGTATCTACATATATGTGTATAGCGACATTTTGAAAGAGTTGAAACCAGGGATAAGCTGGAGGGAGCTCGCAGTAGCTTGTGCGAGCCCTTTGTTAAATAGTCTTAAAGCCGGAGATCCCCTTGTTAAATTAAGAAAAAACATAAAACAACTTAATTATTTTATTACAAATTTATAAATTGATTTTTCAATTGATTAATGAATTTCTGTTCAAAGGCATGGATGTATGTGATGTCTTGAATTCCCCCCTCCCACCCATCCTATCCTATGAACGGGGCGTATGGAGAGCGATTAGCTAACCACTAGTCCTGTCCTTGCCCTTTCCTTCTATTCCTACTCTCTTTGGAAAAAGAGAGGTTGAGCAAGTGAGTAACAAGCAGTTCTCGTAGAAACATTTCTGTTGAGATAAACTCCATTAGGAGTCCATATGCTCCATATTGGGAGCGGACATGGAAAAAATAATAATAATATATGAGTGATAAAAAAAAATCATACTTTCCACAGACTATCACGAAAACTATAAGATTAAGCGAGCCCCTTGTTACCGTATTGGCAGTCCACCGATGGTTGAAACTAAAGTTACAGGGTAAACAAAAAAGCATCACTACATTAAATAGTTATTGTAGTGGCTTTAAAAATAAATTGAAGCTGTTCAAATCAACATGCAGAAACAATGTTGTTGTCACTTTTTCCGGATTGTAAAAAACATTTTAAGTGTACTGACGAAATATATCATCACGGATTTAAAGAAAAGATAATTGACTTTTTAGTAAGTATTTGACTCTCGCAAATGTAAAACTCGATCGTTTGCTGGAGTTGTACGATTAATACTGTAGTGTTATACGAACAGAAAAACAAAATAATATTTTTTTAAAATATTACCAGAAGGGAGACCTTAAATTGAGCAACTTTGGTCTCAAAGTGGGCTCAATGCTCGGAAATAGATATTTTGATAATAGTACCTTTTCAACCATGAAATTCATTAAATCAAAATACAGATTCCGTTTGACTATTAAGTTTGACAACTACAAACATCGGAGTTGATAAAGCTACATGATATAGTTAAGAAAACGCTGCCGCAGAATTCTCATTAAAATAAATTCAATTTTTGACCTTGCTTAGTGCTTAGACTTTTACTTCTAGCATAGTACTTTCTGAAATTGAAAAATATTAGTTTTTAAAGTTATTTAATAAATGAACTGCAATTTTCGGTGGGGACCGCAAATACATATATTTTTTAAATGCGGTTCTTTGAAAACTTGAGGTTACATGACACCAGTATAGACCAACAACAGATTAATTATTTTTGATATAACTTATTTTTTGTTTTCCTGTTAAATTTAGTTTAGTTACTTAAAAAAGTTCAAAATGCTTATCCAGTAAAACTGACAATTTGAATACATATTTACTTATAATATGAGCTCATGGTCAAGTGATCCGAGTTGTATTTTAGGAGAAAAATAGTTCGAACTGAGCTCAGTAAATATGCACTGCAATAGTGTTATCTCCCTAAAATATAATTATTCAATAAAAATAATAAAACATTTTTAATACTTTATCCACATCAAATTTATTGGATCAGGACCGGTTTCGCTCATCGCGAGCATTATCAACTGATCTGAGCTGAACTGAAGTGAATAAAGTGAAACCGGTCTTGATCCAATAAATTTTATGTGGAAAAAGTACTAAAAATGTTTTATTATTTTTATTACAATGTCATTCCACCAAGTATTGACAGTGAACACCTTAAAAGTATAATTATTCAATTCACCAAAACACCAAATAATATCGTGATTGTACTTAAAATCCAATAAAAAAAGCTTTACCATTTTAGTACTTGGCTCACTTCACCTCTCGAGGGCTCTGGGCCCATTAGAGGTGAAGTGAGCCAAGTGGTATTTTAGAAAAAAAAGTTAGATGCGTTGTAATATTCTTCACATAAGATCGAAGTAAGATCAGCTGAAACACACGGCAATAGTGCTATTTCCGTAAATTAAAAATATCCACCAAAACACCAAACAAAGACGTGATTACACTTAACAGTCCAAGAAAAAAGTTTTACCATTTTACTAGTTGGCCCACTTCATCTTTTAAGGGCTCACATGTAAGATATCTTTTTATCAAAATATGTTCTCATTCCACAATGGCTTGACGAGAAAAAAATATCACGAAAATGTTCATTTCGCCACTTGAAAGAAACATTTTACAAAACGTTGACCTGCCGTACTTTTCCTCAAGTATCATGTATTTTCGTGTACTGCGGTCAATGTTTCTGAAAGCATCATTAAAGTTTAAGGTTCAAAGAACTTTTATTGTTTGTTAAGCCCTATTATCTAAAGGCTTTTCAGAGGGTTGCAAACGTGTACACTTACTATCTATCCTCTCAACGACTTAAATAATCCCCTAAGAGCTTTCCATGCTGATTAAAAGAAGTTTTCTACTTAAAATTGTATTAAAATAGATTGATGTTTATGATATTTTTAAATCGAAGTTTGCAATACCCTTCCATAGAATCGTGTTTAGATGTTGTATACACACATCAATTGCTACACAAAAAAGTATTTTAAATAATTGTACATATCTGAAGGTCGAATATGTACGACAATTTTAACAGGTAATTGC
Organism: Himalopsyche anomala; assembly: GCA_031772345.1. Lineage (NCBI taxonomy): Eukaryota > Metazoa > Arthropoda > Insecta > Trichoptera > Rhyacophilidae > Himalopsyche > Himalopsyche anomala. The sequence continues at coordinate 2,272,573 of CM062828.1, forward strand.
TACAGACGAGAAAGAGCTTTGCTTAGATAAAAGCGAAGATTTAATTGTCATTATAAAAATCCACTAAACTTTGTTTCATCTAAAAAAAACAAAAAAAACTATATCAAGCCGGACTAATTTTTTAAACACCAAGTAAAGACGTGATTGTACTGAAGTCCAAGAAAAAAGTTTTACCATTTTACTAGTTGGCTCACTCCACCACTAGAAGGCTCGCAATTATAACACGAATAAAGGTTGAACAAAAAAAACAAAAAAGAGCGAAGACAGTTCTTATCTTTATTAAAAATGTGAAATTTGTAAAAAAAATAGTTTTAATAGAATTTATTTACACCAAGAATTAACAGTGACGGCAAATGATGAATGTTTTATAATATTATATTTTACACTTTTAGGGTGTTTACTGTCAATACTTGGTGGAAAGGCATTATACTAATAATAATATCAGTTGACAATGCTCGCAATGAGAGAAACCGGTCCTAACCTTTTTAATAAAGTGGAATAAAGTACACAGGAATATTGTGTTTTTATTAATATTATATTATATATTAAAATATGACAATATTGTAAAGTCGACAATTCTTTTTAAAAGTGAATAAAGTGTTTTTTTTTATTTAAATGTAAAAAGACAGTTTATTAACAACTGAACTATTATATAACATGAACAATTAATGTATTGTATATACCTCATTCGTATACGACACCCACCCACATCTTGTTGTTTTCAGGTTGTGTTATATATTTGACAGCAATAAACATATTTGTATTTTCATTTTTATTATATAACGCGAATAAATGTAACTATGCAAACATTTGATAACATTCATTTTTATTATTATGAAAATTTTTATATTTACTTTTTTCTTACTTCGATTAATGTATTTAATAAATGGTAAAAGGTTTTATTTATCTTTTAACGGAGTAAAAAAAGACAAAAAATAGTTGATTTTTAAAGATTTCTGGAATAAAAGCTCTTTTTTTGGGAATGAGAATGATTTTGTCGAAAAATAAACTATTAATGTTTAAAACTGACTTTAATGTACAATTTACGATAATAAATGAACGCTTTTGTTTATTGAACGTTGTTTTTAGAAGGGCTTCGTTATTGTCTTCCCACGGAAAGCCTTCAATTTATACAATATATATTAAATACTTCGTTATAGTCTTAGAAAATGTTTGAATTTAAATTTATCTCAGAAAACCATAAGAAAAATATTCGATTCTACGAAAATAGTTTCATTAGAAAATTATTGGTTGGCTAATAAGCATGGTACGTTTGAGAGTAAAAAATACAAAATAAATATGTCTTGGAAAAATTATAAGTTATTAAATTGAGATTAAAAAAATATGTTTTTTGTTAAGAAGAATTCCAAAGATCACTGAAGTTATTGAATATTACATATAAAGATTTCATTAAAACTTTGTAAGCGATGATTGTTAATCAATTACCAATCTTTCATGTTATTCCCGATACATTCCCAGCAGTTTTACAATGAAATTAACAAAATGGTACTTGTCACAAAGTTTACTGCTATTAAATTTATTTAAAAGTTGACATAACCGTTTTTTGGCATTATTTTTTGCAAACAATGCCTTTTGTTTACCATTGATATAAAGCTTTAATATTTGGGTAAAGTGATTCCCAAACATAACAAAGATTACTTTAGTATAAATCTGTATTTGCAAAGAAAAATACGTTTTGTCTCAAAAAATTAAGAATGTGTTACAATGACTTAACGCAAATTAAATACCTAAAAAAAAGCTAAGTCGAGCAAACGAAATCTTCACAACCGAAATTTTTAATTGGTTTGTTTGTAATGTAACGGTTTTATACATGACGATCTTTACCTTTAGCAAAATTTACTGTTAATCATTTTTTACTGGAGTTTTTATTTGTATTAATGATCTGCATATGGTTAGAACGTCATCCAGAGGCTTATATGTAGATATATCGGAGTAACATAAAAATATCGATATTGATTACTTGCTTTACGGAGCGAAAACTTTGATAACAAGGCATTCCTAAAATATTTGAGCTTTCGTCTCACCATGAAAATATTCTAAGGAGCTTTATTAAACGAAACTGTGTAAGGCGAGAGTGGAGTAAACACAACATAATAAAAGTAAGCACCAGTTTTTCTCAGTCGATAAAACTTTATGATCACAAAAATGGTTGCTGAGCCAAAAATATTTCTTTTGAAGCAATATAATTTTCATATTGCTCTGCTTGAATGTTTTTTTGTTACCTGGAAAGTGATACATATTTTAAATACATTGTGACATTTTAATGTTTTTAGAGTGACAATATTGTATTCCACTGTTTTTAAATATCATTGCTTATTTTATTTATCAACGTTTTATATATTTTATATGGTCTATAATGTTCTTCACTTTTAGGGTGTTCACTGTCAATACTTGGTGGAAAGGCATTTTATTAATAAAAAAACAATATTCCTTTGTACTTTATTCCACTATATTAAATAGGTCACGACAAGTTTTGCTCATTGCTAGCACTGTCAACTGATTATGTTAAGTTAAGTTAAGTTGATTTTGTTAATTATGATTGCTCGCAATGAGCAAAGGCGGTCCAAACCTATTAAATAAAGTGGAATAAAGTACAAAAGAATATTGTGTTTTTATTACTATAATGTTTTGGTAGATTTCTCGACTTAATCAAATTATTTTTTTAGAGTAGTATTAAAATGCACTGATTTTTTCGATATATTATTCGACAACGTTTACAATAATTTAATTTTCTACATAATTACACCGAATCCACCGATGAGTTTTTTACAGCAATTGGTTGATAATTTTTTCTACATATCATGAGATTTGAATACCACTTTTAACTTTATTGTTACTATTGCAATTTGTTTGAATTGAGGAATACTTACAATCAGATTTTTATTTTTCTTATAAAGAGCTTATAGCCAAAAATTAAACGTTATTGATATAATATACCAAATACTTAATTACATACCGTTGTTTGTTTTAATAAATAACGTAATGAATCTAATACCAAATTGATCACATATAATATAGAGTTCAGTTTTTCTCGTATACGAACTTTAATGCACATTGAAAACGAGTCATTTAAATGTGTTTTAACTATTTCACCTACCTTTATTTATAATGAAAAAAGATCCTAGTGAGAGCCACTAAGTTAACTACCTATTCGTTTCCAATACTATTATTCTATTTTTACTCACACTTAAAAAAAAGTTGAGCTTTGTTTAAGGTAGTTTTCATTATCAAACTTCTTTAATAAATGTCATTGACAAATTCTCGTACTTCAAGTTTGAAACAAATAAGATTAAAATAGAAATCAATTGGAATTTCTTATAAGACGCCGAAGATTTTATTTGTTACGAATGCTTGTTTGTGCTAGGCTTAAAATAAATATAAAAAGAAAACCACGTACAAATAAATTGTCGGTTTGTTGAATATAACAACAAACAAAGTATTCGCCGTAAATTAAATAAAATATAAAAACAATCAAAACAAATAATGAAAGTAATAAAATAAGCGTGTAACGATTAAATATTTGTTCTTTTTTTCATTACAATCACATCAATTAAAAACTAAAGTGTGTTATAATTGGACATGAAATTTGATTAACGGTCTAATTTGAATGGCAATGAATTTTTATTTATTTGATACGGAAATTCGGGACAAGTGTGAAATAAACAAAATACAAATAACACATAATTACTTTACGTAAAGTGTTAATCACGTTTAAAAATAAATAATTGATCGTAATTTTAATGTGTTTGCTGTCAAAACTTGGTGAAAGGGAATTCAAATACAAAATAAACTCTCTTTAGAACTATTTTTTTTTAAACCAAATTCGGTTATCCTCATCAGAAGAATTTTCAAAGAAAATAAAAATGTATACAAAACCGAGTAAGATTAATAAAGGTTTAAAAAACAATTGGTAATGGAAATATAAAAAAATGAAAGGTACTGACACGATTTTTTTTTGTAAATAAGCAATTTAATATTTTCTCTTAATTATAGGTGTCTCTGTAGACCGTAACTCTTACCCTTAAATTGCATGATGTGAAAATGATGATATGAAACTTCTTATTGACATTTAAATACGTTGTTTCAGCAGGAGAGACGCTTAGTGAGATTTACAAACTTATGATTGAATAGAATTAAAAACTTTTTCGCCGAAAAAGCACTGTGCAGTTTAAATATAAGGCCAACGCAAGTTAACAAAACTGTTTAAAATACATCAAACTAAAAGTCGTAAATTCAAATGTTTTAAACATTAGAAAAGTGAAAAAATGGTAATAGAAAAAATTGTGAAAGTAATAGAAGCTGTCATGATTGAAAATATACGTATGTAATCAATATTATTTTATGTGAAGTAAAAAGGTATGAAATACGGAATATTATTGATACATATTGTACGAAATCAATACCGTTTTTTGTATACTGCCTAGCTAAATAAAGATAATTATTATATTATACAATTAATAGAATGTATACTATGTAAATAATATTAATTAGAATGTATGTTTTCCATTTTTACATTTATGTAAAATAATAGTCGTACTTTGTACTATTTGTAATAGTGGTATTTGAACCAATGTCTCCTAAATAAATATTTTTTATAGTTACATTAATCACTTTTAATGAGTTAACTCCAAATATTAAAATTTTAAAATCGTAAAAAAACAATATTAAATATCGTCGGTATTTTCTAAAAAAAATTTCATGAGACAATTAAATGTTCTTAATTTTACCGCTATTGCTTTCTATCGCTATAATACACGACTGGAATGGAAGTGTCCTCAATATATTCGAAGAAGTTAATAAGAAAGGAAGTAAATACGTTTCCATGCGTTTTATTCTCTCCTTTATGCTAAACATAGCACATAACCATATTTCTTGCAGACTTTATTGTATAAGATTAAATAAAGCATTACAATATTATTTTTTCGAGATATGAGTAAAGGAATATATTTGTATTGAGATTCTGAATCCATTACATCAAAAAACTCAAAATTGACAAATGTCAAATTAAATGTTTATATAAAATTAATAATCATATGTCATAGCTTTTATACAATATGTATGTAAAAATACTGTAGTGTTCTTTTCAAAATGCATGATATAAAAAAGTATAAAATGCCACTAGATTTAGAAGATCTATCACCAAACACTATGTTTTGAGGAAGTTCACGTGTTACAAAAAGTTTAGTCCCTGAGTACTATCTACAATGCAAACAAAAGTTTATCAAATTTATGGTGGACAGAAGTTCAATGTAGTATGCTGGGTTTGGCTGGATTAATAGTTCAATTCCCTAATGGTGCAGAAAAGATTTTTCTTGATACACAACACAAACGTCAATAAGTTCGTTTGGTCAGTAGTGTAAATTTTTTTTTCTAACGTTTCATTGAGATTTACCAATTCGGCATCGTATATTTGTAGTACATATTACCTTTAGCTCGTTTTTTAAAAAAAATATTATTATGTTGTTGGTTTCAGTGACTGAATATGCTCTTTAGCGTTTGTGTATTAACAAGTTTTTTATCCTACAGTTTGGGAGTGCGTGATGCTGCCTGATCTTAATATTCAATATATTACTGTTATAAGTCCAATTCTGGCCCATACATAAGTTATCTAAAATATTTTATTAATTAGAGATTCTTTATTTATTATTAGGTGATTTAAGACATTAAATAAGAGGGTCTCTAATCCTTTTTTGTGTTTAGTTTTTATGGTTGGTATGACTTGAATGTAATGTATAATTGTGGTTTTGTTCACTGTTCAATAAAAAACAAATTGATACAATTTATGTTATTTAATATTGTGTCGCCTGCTGTGGCCCAGTTGGTTAGAGCTTGCTCTACCGATCACGCAGGTCTAGGTTCGATTCCCGGTCAGATCACAGTGAATTCGAGAATTATTCAATTCAAAGTTGTGATTGAAGACTGGGTTTATCCTCTCATCTTTCTGATCCTTTAATAACTGGGTGTAGCAATAGCGATAAGTTAACCAATGGTCCTGTTCTAGCCTTATCCTTCTTTTCCTACTACTTACTTTGAAAAAAATAAAGTTGAGCGACTGAGAAACAAACACTTCCGTATAAAAAAACTTCTGTTGAGATACCTCCATTAGGAGGTCATATGCTCCACACTGGGAGTGGACATGGATAAAAAAATATGTGTTTCAATTGTTTTATATCTAGTTTATATTTATCTTTTTACAATACACAGAGCACGCAAGTTTTGTTTATCCACTAAACAATTTCTTTATTTTTTCAACGAAACAAACAAATAAATAATTAATGAGCTCATATTATTATAATTTAGAATTTCGACTGAAGATGCTTGATGAAAAATTATGTTTAGATTTGAACTATTTTCATAATGTACGTTTCCATTATAATTTTGGCCGAACACGATCCGGGTTTCGCCTCTCGGCATCTTCCGGTGCTATCCAGTGCCCGAATGCACTTGAACTGACCAAGTCAGTGCATTCGCACACTGGATAGCACCAGAAGATGCCGAGAGGCAAAACCCGGGTAGTGTTCGGTCAAAATTATAATGGAAACGTACATTATGAAAATAGTTCTAATCATATTATTATAATATGTAAATCAATCACGAGCCAGCAAAGTTGTCGTATGTGTCAAAGTCTAACCGTCTTTTCCAATGATCGAGATCCAATAACGATGAAAGTATTCTTAGTATTTACTATACACTCTACAACTTTAATTATGTTTTAACTGAATGATGTTTTGTTTATTTCTAAATAAAATTTTTCTTTAGGCTTAATTTATATTTTGATATTGTTGTATCGTTTTTCTTGTAACAATCTCTACACTTATAACAATGGGTTAATTAAAATATTATTAACTCGTTTTAGTTAAATAATAATTAAGGATTGGGCTTTCTATATATAAAAATACCTCCCAAAATAGCTATAAAAGTCTTTGCTTGCTATTTCCACTTTGAACGAAATTCAATAATGTAATAATTTTATTATACAAAATAATTTGTAACCAAAATATGATAGGTACATGAATGGCTAAAAAAAATAATGAAATTTTTGTTTTTAGAAGCATTTTGTGTAGGTTTTATGTAGATTGTAATATTCCTGTGGAAAATTTTCAAACAAAATTAAATCATTGTTATATATTTTTAATATCACAAAAAAGACTTTCCCAAAATAGATAAATGAGCAAGCAAATTAAATACAATTCAAGCTATTGCAAAAATTGGTTGTGTCATCGAAATCAAATGTATCACGAGAGACTAAAATCGTAGAGCAAGAAAAAAACAATCAATGAGGGATTTAAAAAAAATAGTGTTTCTTGAGAATATGAGAAAGCATGTTGGTAACAGATATACGTTTGAAAACCACCGGAAAACACAAAAAAAGAAAAGGGGGAGTTTGTTGTACCCCTCGACATTGCCAATAGTCTCCAATCCCGTCCAATTTTGTGATCCCGAAATCACGGGATAGTGACAATAATAATAATAAGAGGTGCAAAATTCTCGAAAAGTTTTTGAAAACAGGCAACCAGACAACAATTTTATAATCCGCATGAGACCTAAAAAAAAGGTCCAAATTTGTAGTATCATTTTGGGAAATCCGAAAATTACAGGGTTTTTGAAATCCGCACGAGAAGTAAAAAAGCTCCTAAATTTTGTTCATTTGTGGAATTCGGTAAACTCTCAGGATATAAAAAAAATCAAATCCCGAATTTGTCCACGATTTAATGATGGATGTCCAATCCCGAAGTCCGAAATCGGAGTCGTGGAGTTGGACTGTGTTTATTGGATTCGGTGTCGGAAAAAAGTTAACGACCCCAACTACTTTTTTATTTTTTATGTATGCAAATCGCTTGAGTCAAAAGTGACAACACTGCATGCTACTAAGCCAACAAAATAATAAAGGTCCGAATCCATTGAACATAATTAAATTATTTAATAAATTCAAAGTACATATTTTGAAACATTATAAAAAATAAACGAAGAATTTCTCAACTCTATATCGAAATCAAATAATACTGATATGAGAAATTCTCACCCCCATTTTATTTGGAAATTGTATTCTGAAAGTATGTTTTCAGTCAAAGTAAGCCAAATATGTATTGCATGGTGGAATAATGACTGCCATTGAAGACTACTTCAAGAGAGAAGTCGTGGTCATGTTCAAATTAAAGGTTAGAGACCTAAGAGCAGTTTTATTTTTTAACGCCTACGGCCTTGCTTTCAACTCCATCTGGGCAATACCTAATATTCAACTTATAAATACTTTTGACTAATCGGTAAAAAAATATTTAGTTCTGATGTAGAACTAAATACTTTGATATTTTTTTACCGTATAACAATGGAGTTCTACCAAGTAAAAGCCAATTTAATCAATAATAATGTTCATATTTGATTTTTACGCCAATTTTTTTTCGTCTTTAATGACTCATGCTGTCCTTCAATAATTTTATCCACTCAGGACAGTTAACATTAATTTTTTTCGATTATAAGATTAAATAAACTATTTTACGTTAAAAAAATATTGTTGAGAAGTCCTCGTGAGTTGAAATAAAACTAGAAACGAATATGGTAAAATAAATTGGGAGATGAATTTGAAAAAATAGTTCTAATAATATATTTTATGAATGATTTTTAAATAAATGTTTTGAAATGTTTCCCGTGGATAAGAATTCTCAAATCGATTTATAAATAAATGTTTCAATTTCGACAAGAATCTTTCCTTCGCTGTAGAAAATTTCAAGAATCTATTTTAGGTACTTGGGTAAAAACATCTTAAAATGGAAAATAAATGTTTTTGATGTTTTATTGAAATTTTGCTTTTCTAAAAAACAAAAGTGCTTTAACATAATAAATGAAATAAAGGGTTGACTGAAGTTGTATATGTCCATTGAGCAGGAAGTATTTCAAAATATTTTTAAAATTAATATTGACTGTAAATTTTTGATGGTACAAGTACATTTGACCTTGAAATAGTATGACGAAAATAATACTTTCAAAAAAGTGTTTTTTTTTTGGTTTTTAATGAGACTTATTTCATTGTTGAATCTATATATATATATATATATATAAATCAATATTTGTTAGTTTGCTTAATTTTCGACCTTTATACATTTAAAAACTACTGATCCAATTGCAATAAAACTTCGACAACCTTTTAGCTTGCACTTCCGGGAAGGTTATAGGCATATTAAAATTATCTTACAGTGTCGAAAAACTAAAATATTTGTAGATTTCAACGTATTTTATTGTTCAAACTGCCGAGTATATCAAAACAAAAATGGCCGTCGCTCGAATTTTTGATAGGCGGCCATTTTATTTTGATATATTGACAATCCAACAGCATTCAGACAATTCAAATTTGACGTTCGATTGTTTGTATTAAAAATGTAATATTTCAAATCTGTCAAATCAAATGTTGACATTAAATTTAAATGTGTTTCGTGCATTAGGTGCAGGGACGTTCCGTGGGCATAGACGAGTAGGCAGTTGCCTAGGGGCGGCAAATGATCACAGTTTTTTTCTTAATGACTGAATATTTTTGAAATACGATTTTGATTAAGAATAAATATGATGCCTCAATGCCTTTGATAAAAAAAGTGAAGAGAAAAACATTTTCAATGGTAATAATATTATGACCGATGGCTTAAAAGTAGTTGAAGAATTGATCGCAATAATCTTATTTAAATATGAAATTAAACGGACAGAAAAAGAAAGCATGTATTTTAATAAACACAATTAAAACACAAACACTTTCTTGCTTCGAGTGGCATTGCAACGCTTGGCGGGTATCGGCTAGTTTTTTTATAAAAATAAAGTATTTGTTGTAATTGAAAACGTATATTTTTAAATTTGTTTCAGTTTTGGTAGTGAAAAAAATCAATTCAAATATTACATTCTATTTGATCAGACGCCATGCATTCTGTGATTAATGAGAAATTCTAAAATAGTTTTTTTTGTTTACTTGGATGATAGACTATGATGGTTTTTTCATGTATAAATAAAATGATTGAGAAAAATGTGATAAAATGAAAAGTTGATGTCATTATATAAGATATTTTTCCAGACAACCTATAAATAATAAAATGTATTTGTAGGATTGTGAAAAAAATAACATAAATATTTTCAATGAATTTGATTAAGACCAAAGATTTCATTCTTGATATCCCGCCATTTTGGCAAATCTGTAATCTTGGCTTTGCTTAGATATCAATTTCGGGATACCGATTCATTTGTATTATATATACCATTAGGTACCTCAGATGAATCATTAAAATACGTTACATGATACTTACAAATCGACTGTGGAAAGGAAAAAGGACGTAACCCACAGTTTTTTCAAAACAGCTTTTTTTCGATAATCACAATGTATACAACTTGATACACGTTTTATGAAAAGGATGTAAACTGAAAATGCCGAATTAGTATCTAAATTTAGCTTTTAAGTTTGAAAAAAGATGGGCTTGTGAAAATTGAAATCAAGAATAAAGACTTAAAAAAATAATTTTCCCAGACCATTTCTTTAATTAATATTATAATATATCAATTAAACACCATTTTAGAAGTCTCCGTGCACTTCAAGGTTGTATTTATTTCATAATTTGCATATAGTTGAAAATCATCAAAACAAGTTTTTTGTGCCTCCTGTAAAATTTGCTATGTGTAGGTTACGTCCTTTTTCCTTTCCATAGTCGATATGTATATAAAAAATATGAATTGTAGTTTAACTCCCTCTCACATTTTGTAGCAATCGTAGACAGGTAGCGGACAGTTTTATTATTTTTTTTCAATTAAAATTAACTTTATTTTATGAAGGGATCAGCGACATTTTGCGAGTTAAGTTGACCTGTCATTAAATTTTAGATTTTCTTAACAAGTAACTAAACTAGAGCTCTAAATAATTATAAAAAAGCTTTAAAACGTTTATGATTCTAATTAGTGAATTTGTGCTTTTTTGTAACGTTTTTTCTCTTTCTTTGAAGATTCTTGGCACGTAAAACACAAATTGAGTTTAAATTAAGTTTTGCTAACATGGTTCAAAATTCTTCTTTTGAGTCTGAGAAAAACATATTCTTAAGCTGTTAAACATTTTTTAAAAATATTTTAATGCAAATAGTTTCAGCATCAAAACGTTTTTTGCAATTATTACAAATGTTGAAAATAAAAGACATGCCACTATTGAAAAGTTGAGTATTTCAATAAAAATATTCATTCGGGCAATAAAAACAGTTTTTAAAAACTTATGGTTCGCGAGGTTGAAGAAATTAGCTACGCTATAAAATTAGTTGTTGAGATTATTAACAAAATTATGGCAAAAGCATCTACAAATTTTCAATTGGACACACAAAGTTCTAGACCAGGAGTGGGGAACCGTTTCTTCTCTAAAGGCCGGATTCATTTTTATGATGTGACATAAGGCCGCAGTAAACATTGACTAGGGAATCTCTATGGCCGAAAACAATTTTATGCCAATTTCTAAAGCCCATAAATTTGCGGATTTTGAAAATCTCAAGATTTACGGATTTGCCCAAATTCGCAGCGTGGCACCTTTTTTTTAGATCTTCCAGGAATTTTCAATCCAAAATCTCAGGTATTTACGAATTTACAAAAATTTACAGAATCGGCCAGAAGGCCGCAGGTTCCCCACGCCCGTTCTAGACCTTTTCATGTCTAATGAAGTGCAAACATAAGAACAAAGTGTGTCAACATATGACCATAAAACATTTGATAGCGTTTACCCTATTGTTTGAAATAAACTATCTGTAGTACTGTATTGACTGTAGATTTTTTTTGTTGCATTGATATATTTTCAGACTTCTGGAAATTTAAATGGAACGACTAATTTAAAAAATAAACATTTTTATTTTTTCATCTATAGCATGGATGTTTGTAATGTTTCTTCTCTTAGAAAAGATCTGGAATAACCCTGTAAAAACAATTATAATATCATTTGATTCAATATAATAACAAAACAAGGACTATAAAATGCAACGCCAGATATATTCACTATTGAAATTATAAAATATATGAGAACTTGACCAATAATAATTACATTTCTGTTTTGTCTATTTCTTGTGAGGTTTGTAGAATACAAAACATCAAACCTTAAGATATTATAATGCTATTTTATTTTTGGTATTTTTTTAATAAAAATACATATTTGGTGTTCTTGAATGAGCGACGTTGTTGTTTCAAGTGACCGAATCTATTTTCTTAACAGTTGCACAAAATATGATGTATTAAAATGACATTTTTGATAAAATTATAATTCCTGTTTCCTTAATTTTTAAATGTGTGTGTTTTCTCAGAATTCAAAAAATGCAGAAAATATACTGTCAATTTTTTTTCTTGATGACCATATTTATGATTCCATTTTACCCGCCAGTTACTGTGATTCCCCTCATGATATGCAAGTATCATTCAGTTATTTCAAATACATTCTATGGAAAATAAAATGATTTTTAGGGAAGAGAGATGGGAAACTGTTTTTGTTTAAAAGCCTGGTCGCATTTTTTTCAGCCTGTCAGGAAGTAAACTTAATGATTTTTATTTTTGTTATTTTAACTAACACAGCAAAAATAATGTTCTTCATTTTCAATTTTTAGGTAATAATGATTTTTTATGAAACACTTACGATGTATTATCATCCAAAAGAAATTGCGACTCATTCGAGTATCGTCCTGCTAGATTTGGAATGGATAGCAACGCGAGCCGTAGTTTGTCAATCTCTGATCTAGGACGTCTAAATCCCAATGGTTGAAAGATTGTGCAAACAGTATTGAGGCTTTTCTAAGAATCTGCATCTCGTAACCCAGTTAGCATTCCATGACTACTAACGTAACAGAGTGCTTGCTTGACTTCCCCTGATCTCTGCCACAAAAAATACGATACAAAAAATGCAAAAGAAAAATCAAAAAAAAAAAAAAAATTCGCTGCTGTTTTGTAAAACTTTAACGCGTTCAAAAAAATTGAAAAATAGCACAGAAATAATTTTTCATCTAGATACACAGATAAATACAATAAAAGCAAAAAATAAGATAAGCCAGATATATTCAATATAAAATAATTTTATCCATTTAAAAATGATTCATATAAAATCTGAAAGTCTAATTTGATATTTGATTGAAATTCCGCACCGAAGATTTTTTTTAATAAACATAACATTATTCCAACCAGGAAATTATTTTTTATTTTAAATTTAAAACAGCAAGCCCAGTTAAATACCGAAAAGAAATTAAAAACCAGTTTGATGTTTTTTACAACAAGGAGTGAACAAAAAAATGTTTTGTTTTTGAAAACTTGATGATAAAATATTGATGTTATCCTAAGACGTAAATTTTCTAGTGTTAATTGAAGTAGTGCTTTAATTAGCTCCCAAAGAATTCATTTATGAATATTTAAAATGATTGGGATGTGTGTTTTCAAAAGAAGATTCTATTCCAAATAATGATTGTTGAGTCTAAGATTATCATTTAAATTATATAAATAAGTATTAAGTATTTAAATATTACAATATTTAAAAAAATAAGGTTAATGTCTGAATGAAATTTTAGGATATCAATTCATTATTTCAAATAGCTTAATGCATTTATCATGATTGTATTATACGAAGGCCCGAGAAACAAAGATGGCAAATTTTATAATACTTAAATGTTGGCAAATCGATTTTAAGTTTAATGGATAAAACGTCTGAAGTGTTTGTTATCTATTAATAGAATTAATATTGTTTTGTGAAATGCGTTGAATATTTGCCGTGTTTGCTCTACAGGACTATGTAAATTACTAACTCTATTTTATTTATATAATTTAAGATGTCGACTGAAGGTGCTTGGTGGAATTTCAATATTAAATTTGAATCGTTCAAATTATGTACACTCCCACAGATTTTGTCACTTACGACCCGGGTTTCGCCTTTCGGCATCTTCAGGCGTTCAAGTGCACGGATGAACTTGAACTGACGATGAACTTGAAGTCAGTTCAAGTTCATCCGTGCACTTGAACGCCTGAAGATGCCGAAAGGCGAAACCCGGGTCGTTAGTGACAAAATCTGTGGAAGTGTACATAATTTGAACGATTCAAATCTATTTTATTTATTTAAAAATTTACACGAAAACCGTTTTTTTTTATTTAACTTACTACCCACTGTATGTAGAATTGTTAGCTCTGCCCGATGATATATCTAACTGATTTGTAAAAAAATAATATGAAGACTGACATGTTTGTTTATATGTCAAAAAATAGCAATTCGCGTAAGTACATGTGTTCAGATTGAAATATACGGGGAATTGTGCATGTCTATTAGGAAAATTGACATAAATCCGTACATATTTTGATATATCAATTATCTTTGTACCAAAAAGCAAAGCTGCAGGCTTTATCCCAAGAGGTTAAATTTTCAATTCTGTTTACTCGGAAAAAACCATTTGTAATCTGCAAAATTCTTCCAGTATGGTGATGTCAGTCTAAAATTAATACGCATTTTTGTATATATTATAAATATCTTTTTTAAATTGAAAAAAATATTCCCTTACGTAAAACGGGTGTTTTTTTATTTTTAAATATAGTATAGTTAAAACATAATACTTGATTTTAAATCATAATATAAAACATATACAAAAAAGTTAAGTCGTCCAAACCTCTGTTAAGAAAAAATAAAACTACAAGGTTAAATCAGTCAAAAGGTTCAAAGGCTCAAAAAAAGTAATAGACATGTCTCTTTTCAGCCTGTTAATGGCGATGCTACCTAGAAAGACTAAAGAAGTTTTCAATGAAAATGATTTTTAATATCGCGATGTTCCGCATGGACGTGTGAAAAATTGAACGAATTCTTTTTTAAAAATGAAGCGCTTACTTTCAAAAACGGGTAAAGCGACTATTTGTTGTTCCGAGAAAAATGGAAAAAAATGATCTTGGTCAAATTAGTGATCTCTGTGTATTAGTGATGTGATTTGAAACAACATTTAAGCAAGTATGCAATTGAAATATTTGTCAAGGTACGTATCACTTATTCGTCAAAGCGTGCATTAATTGTTTTATACATTTTAAGACCAATTAAAATTCACACGTTAATTATTGAAAGTAGTTTCAATATCAGAAACATTGAAAACTGGAACTATTGCAATTATATTGGTGTAATATATATCTATTTATATAATGTATATCATACTCAATTGTCTGAAAACGGTTTTGGTTGGTTTTGATAGTATAAGCTTTGAATTATCACATTTTACTATTGATACAGATTATTTATTCTTTGCCTTTTTTTAAAAATGTTTTTTTAGTCGATATTGAATAAATGTATAATTTATTTTTATACCATATCTAATATATGAAAATGAATGTTTGTTTGTTCGTACTTTATGCGTTGCTACACAGCTCATCCAATTGCAATACAACTTTAACAAACTTTTTGCTTGCATTTCCGGAAGGTTAAAGGCATAGTAAAATGAACTTAAAGTAGGTTTTATATATAAAAATCAACGTTTGTATGTCTGCCTTAAAGTTAAATTTGACAAAGTATGCTTGCACTCGCGCGAAGGTTATAGTACAATTAACTTACAATAGGTGGCGTGTGTGTCGTACCATAGAAAATCGGCAGCAAATGTTAAACGTCAAGCAGACAGAAAAGAGAAACATGCAATTCACAATTAAAACACTTTCTTTCTTTGAGTGGCGTTGCAACGCTTGCCGGGAACCGGCTAGTACTAAAATAAAATTTGATCAACTAATAAAAATGTGATACGTTTACTCAGGTGTTATTATCCTTTACAAGACGCCAAAACTTAACATATTCAATGGTGAGAAACGCACTCCAGCGGTGCCCAGTTCTCTTTTTTGACGCGTTTGGAAAATCGTTTTCCAGATGAAAACGCAACCGTATTATAAGGCATCGCCTGCCGTTTGTCAAGTGTACAGCAGTACATGTCCGAACGCCGGCTGCTGCGGACGTGTGCAGCGATCGACTATAAAAGTTGTCCAAGGCTTTTGAATTGATTACCAAAAGGAAAGTTTTTAACGACGTACATAGTTAAAGTTAGTGATTTATTATAAGCCTGGTACTAATTTTACAATTAATGAATTCTCAGTTGTGATAAATGAAGTTAAAGTATTCTTTTATCATACATATAATTAATATTATAGCTTAAAAAAATTAATTTAAACTATCTTATTTGAAATGAAATCATAATTAAAACATTTAAAAATAAATTCAGTACTGTTTTAAAACGTGTGTATTATTCTTCATTAATTATGTGATAGTTGATAAGTTTTAAATTTTCTTATGATTAATTTGATAAAAATATTTAATGAATTAAAAATACGTTCAATCACGATATTTTTTGAATTAAATTTGTTTTAAAAAAAAGTTTCTAGTGATCATTTTTCAGGTAAATTTATTTTAGTATTAGTTTTAGTTTTTATAGGACTTTGATTGTATGTTTTGTATTTTGTCTTTGTAAAACTGCCTGTTTTTTTTAAAATTAAATATATATATTTATTGTAACTTCATATATATATATGTGATAAAACTGTAACAAACATTTTTATTTACTCCTAAAAAGCTCCGTCAATCGGTGCTACTATTTTGATCTGATTCTTTATTCTGAGAATTTGGAATCACTTTACGCATGACTTTTGCATTCTTAGTTTCTTGACTGTAAAATGGTCTTTCCTTTTCAATATAATAATGATACCCTTAAATAAAAGTTTCTACGAAAGATAGAGTGTATCAAATATTACATTGAATTAAATTGTATATTTGTTTAGAATCTTATTTATAAATATAGTATTTCTTCAAATGATAAGACTAACTTAACTGAAACAAATTTCATGGATATCTAGAATATTCTATCCCCCTTCACTCTGATTGGAAATGGGAAATGAAAAAGGCAATTACGTGGTATAATAATAGGTCTTGCCAGTTGTATTGTCCAATGTACTAAATTTAATTTCATTCGGTCGATGTCCATAGTCAAGTGGTAATGCGATAGATTGACGTCCTACTTAATTTTGCGGTCTAGGGCTCAAACCTCTGGGTAGGTTTTACAACATCAAAATTTTATACCAAACCATTCACCCTATTCGACCATGAAAAACTGGATAAGTGACTACCCTTTTCTTTAGTTCATCCACGTCACTTCATAGTGCTCATTGATAAGTATTGGGAGGATTTTTTTAAATGAAAAATAATCTTTTTCCACGAATTTAACACTATTTGAAACGGAAATTTATCAATTCACTAGGTGTCAGGTATCGTTCAATATCTGTTTAAATCAAGATCATTGACCCATATGCCCTACACCACGAGTAGATATGGTTGAAGAAATATTTTTGGAAGTAAATCTATCTAAAATATTACTGAACATAATTCATTTAATATCATTTAATGTCATTTCAAACAAACATGTTTAATCTAAGCATTCAAATTTGCAAGTATGTTAAAATAATATTCTGAGGTTTCATATGTATAGCATAGACAATGAAAAAATCTCTTTTAAACATTTCTTGTGTTTTCTGAACAACAATAAAATGGTAAATTATCTGAGGCATTATTATGATCACGAAAGTGAGCTACTATAAGAATGCCAGTTTTGAGACATCCAGAGCTTTATTGAATTTACATAAAAAAATTATATTTGTACCAAAAAAATACTTATAAACAATAAAAAATGTTATTTTCATTGTTCTTAATAATTTGCCAAAAAGTTTGAAATATTTCAAAAAATAATTTATTTAAATTTTGTAATTTATAATTTAGCCACGTGTGTGGTCGAGTGTTCAAGGTCATTGACTTCGGCTACGGAGGTCACGGGTTCGAATCCCAGTACGGAAAGTTTTTTAAATTGATTATTCAATTGATTTATGAATTTCTGTTCGAAGGCATGGATGTATGTCATGTCTTAAATTCCCCCCTCCCACCCATCCTATTCTATGAACGGGGCGTGTCGAGAGCGATTAGCTAACCACTAGTCCTGTCCTA
Source organism: Himalopsyche anomala (assembly GCA_031772345.1). Classification (NCBI taxonomy): domain Eukaryota; kingdom Metazoa; phylum Arthropoda; class Insecta; order Trichoptera; family Rhyacophilidae; genus Himalopsyche; species Himalopsyche anomala. The sequence goes on from CM062828.1 coordinate 2,290,556, forward strand.
GTCCAATCCTTCTATTCCTTCTCTCTTTGGAAAAAGAGACGTTGAGCGACTGATTAACAAGCAGTTCTCGTAGAAAAACTTCTGTTGAAATAAACTCCATTATGATCCACATTAGAAGCGGACATGGTCAAAAAAATAAATAGCCTTTAATTGTACGAAAAGCCATACGTGTCTGATAACAAATAGATCACACGTTCTAACTTACATGTCATTATCATCGTGAAGCAAACAATCAGCCATTATCTTTGACGTTAAACAACAATTCTCATCAACCTATCCCTAACATGTTTCTCATAATTGCAATTTATGTAGTCGATGTGTACCGTGATCGCCTTTTACAATGATACCGACAGAAAAAATCCCACTCTTTAAATTCATCGCATGAATTATAAATCATGCACTAGTGTGCTTGAAAAAATGTATAAACAATGTGAGTAGCTCAGCCACTTAAATCAAGTTAACATCAATTATCCTGCAACTATTCCGTATAATGAGAGACCATTGTTTTATACGAGATAAGTAGCTCTTACGAAATTTCCAAATGATCTCCAAATGTATTAAAACCTTAAAATGCTTTGGTTGAGAGCAAGTCAACAGTTTATAGGACGCATATGAGCTAATTTCTTGCAATTAAAATTTACAATCCGGCTTTGAATGACTTGCCAAGTGCAATAAGTTTTGCATTTAATTTTCTAATGAAAATTCGCAAGAACGAACAGAAAAGTTTTCCACTATCAGATATCAGACTCTCGTGGTTGCTTCTTACTTCTGGAAAATGTTTTATCTTTACATTTAAAAGTCAGATCTTTTTTAAAATGAATCACCTCCGATTTTTGCATACTAAATTGAATTCTGTTGAATAATCTCACTGGTTGAAATATTGATTTAATAGAAACAGTTTCTTCGGCAGCTATCTACCCGAGGTAACGTTTCGTTTACTTTTCAAAAGCTTCCTGTTTTTATCGTGAAAAGGAAGCTTTTAATATTTGCTACATTTTTTTTTATTGACAAAGGAAAAAAAATATTTGAGAAAACATATTGAATAAGACTGACAGTTGAAATTATTAGGAATCTTGAATATGCAAAATTTTATAATTACACACAATTTGAAGCGTCCTAATTTTTCATAAAAACAAATGAATTTAAGGCATATCAAAAGAAATCATTCTACAGGAACAGGTTGTTATTTCGACTATTAACTTTATTAAATTTTAATCGTTTAAATTATCTACATTCACAAAAGTTTTGTCACTAATGTACCGGGTTTCGCCTTTCGGCATCCATTTGTCGCAACTTGTAACATTCTGTAACATTAATTAATTAAATTATAATTATGTAACATAACATAATGTAATTCTGTTAAAATGCAAGTATTGAACCAATTACATTTATTCTTACAGCTGTGTGCTTTAAGTAGTGTTCATTTCATGAACTATTATTAAATTAAATTAAAAATTATTTCGGTTAAATTTTGGTTGGCAGTCCACTTATAAAAAAGATAATTAATTATGTTCAACGCAATCTAACATGTTAATTTTACTGTATGCATAAATTAGCCTGACTGCTTTCACGAAAAAGGTTATTTCACGGTTTGCTAAATATGCTACTTTTGAGTTGCAAAAAGCTACCACACTACTTTGAAACCATTAATATTTAAGACCATCTCTACTAAAACTCTAGTAAATTAGTTTCTGCATCCAACTTCATAGTTCATCAAAACACAAAAGGGCTTACATCTCTGTTAATGGTTTGTTTGAAGTGTCTGCTGTCTGCATAGTTATGATCAACTATGCCAATAGATATACATTTATATGATGCATGTCTAATCAACCGAAGTTAATTATTGGCAATGTATATTATTTATTGTATACTAGTCAGCAAGCGTTGCAAAGCCACTCAAATAAAGAAAGCGTTTTAATTGTGTTTATTTAAGTGATTTTGGATACACAATATGTTTTATTTTTCTGTCTGGTGCGTATGCGGATAAATCAGAAGATTTTTCAAAGCTTGAACTGGCCACAAACAGCTGTCCATGTGAGAAGCATGGATTTTAAAAAAAATAGTTAATATCATATTGAAATGCAGCAAGATTCAAATCAACATGTACTGTTCGCCGAGATCAAGTAGCTCGCGAATATGTACAAATATGCGTATTTTTTTTAAACACGGTGTACAAAATTGGTTCCACTTTTTTGAACCGTGTTATTTTGAAACCGTTCAAAAAGAAGATCGGGTGTAATTTAATTTAGTAAAACGAGAATAAGCCACGCAATGATTCGGCTTTTGCATTATATCGAATGCACATTTGTGTTGCAAAACCATGGCTTGTATGTATGAAACATTAAAGACACCTGTAAACAAAAAGTATTTGAGAAACTATGTTATAGCACAAATGAATGAAATACAATTCTTTTTTTTTGGCTGACAAATTTGTAATTGTGACAGCTACATTAGTAGATGCGTCACTTTCTATTCTTTGTCATTTCGTTTGGTTCAAAGGCATATGTACTTATTTGTACAGAGTATAAAAGAATCTGACACATTCGAGAGATTTTCATTATGTCTCTGCTGCCTCGGGTAGTAAATTGAAAGCCTACACGTTTAGCTACTATAGGAATGGGGTTGGCATTATTAGGTGTTTCATAAATTTTCAGCGAGAGCGCATTTAAAAAATGAAAGTAAAAATGTAATGAATAAATAAAAAAACCAAATAAGACCTTTAATAAAATATTTATCTGACACAAAAACTTCTGCTAAGTGATTAACATTAGTAACGTGATAATTGCACATGCCATTGCTAAATTATCTGTACTATTTTCAACATTATAAATATATTTTGTAGGCATTGCATAAAGTCCAGGTTAGTATTTTCTACATTCAAATTCCAATTTTCAACATATGCTAGCACCAAAATAATGCCATGTTTCCGATACAATTTCCGGTGTCTGTGTTTTTCAGTTCAATAAAACCAAGGTGAAGTAGGGCAGTGCATTTAACTTTTTTCTTTATGTTATGTCCAGCCATGTTTATTTTATAGATGCGCGATTTATAAGCAGTAAATAGTTACCGAATAGAAAATGAATTTAGTTTGTACTTGTAATAAATAAAGAAAGAGTTCGAATCTATCCCCAGCGAAGTCAAGTAATAAATATCTACGGCAACATTAATTATGGATTCGGCGTGAGCAATTTATTAATGCGGCGACCATCTTTTTTCATCTCAAATATTTATAAATATGTTTTTAGGTTACTTTGAAAAGCTGCATGTAACAATATTATTCTTTACTGATATTCAATTGTTCGTAACACAAAATAATGTCACGGGGATGTTTTTTCGTCGCCTTGGGTAAACAAGTTTCCATCTGAAATAACTAAAACTGTGCAGGAAAAGCATTTTAAGATTTCAGAAGATGTAACTTTTCATAGAAACGATATTTTAGATTAAAAGTAAATCATTTAGAAGTATGAATATAATCAGAATTCAATTTATATCTTATATTATATTCATTTTATTTCAATGTCGTAATTATATGAGCCTATTTCGAATAGACGAAACTGCGGACAGATCTTTGGTGCTCTCAAATTTTCTTAAATGGCTGAAAATAATCTGCAGATAGAACCTTGGTGCTCTAATTCGTATTAGCATCGGCCATTTTTTAAATTTTATAAACATCTGTATGAGGATTAACTCACTCAACATCTCACAATATAATGTCTCTTTCTCTCTTATGTATGTTACAACATTTGTTTTATGCACATAAGATAAAATTTATGCATCTAAATACGCGAATGAAAGAGTAAACCCGTTTCTAAGACTGTGATTTTCTACACACTGTTTTTTTTTAAAAATTGTCCAGATGGAACTTTGGTACGTTTTCCATATTATTCGTATGTTTTTCAGATTGAATATTTTTCTTTTTTGTATATTGATGGATTTAATGAGAATTAAAAGATTTTTTAAATGTAGATAGAATCATATTTTGAATGCGAATAAAACTGCATTAGAAAGATATTTTAGGAAAAAAAATGCAGATGAAACTATGCTTACCCAAAACGTCGTTTTGTGTAATGTCAGAATGAAGGTATCATTTATGAAGAATTTGAAATTGCAGTTATCAAAATGAAACTTTGTCCGTTTTCAGAGTAGATTAAAAGAACTCATAACTGAGCTTTTCCTATAAGAATTTGTTCTACGAGATCTGCTAGTTACTCGGTCTCAATCTATTTTTTTTCGGTAAGATAAAGGATATAAAAACAAGACTTTGACAAGAATGATCTCTTGAACTGATTGATATCGCTACGCCCCGATATTTTAAGTATTGGATTGTTGAAGACATCATAATTTTCCATGCATTTGTAATTGTGTAGTTTACATTTTTTGTTCTAATTCTGTCAAATAATTGTGGAATTAGTACAAATGAGTGTTGTTTTTGAATATATTGAATCTAAACCGACAGTAAACACCTTAAATGCGACAAATATATAAATCGATTCAAATATCAATTAACACCTAAAACAAAACCAACGGCGTTGTGTACTCAATTTATTTTTGCCATTCAAAGACCTTTGTTCACAGAATTTTTTATAATATTATTCGCTATTTAGCTAGAACAGACGGTAAAATAATGAAGAGATTACGCTTCATAGATTCTACGTTGTTCCAGTAAGTAAATACAAGTAAAGAGAAAGGAAAGAAAAACCGAATTATAGTAAGTTCATTAAATTTTCTTCAATTTACACTACGTGGGTATTTCATATATTTTTTTGAACGCGATCACTATTGTCTACAAACGTTTTGCTTTTGCAATTTTATTCGCAATAACCTCAAATTGCCATGGGACGGATAAAGTGACGTTTGATTTGGACTATTTACATTTGAGAAATGTTTTCAATATGAAATACTTTTATACAAAACGATTTGAATGTCATCAGATGAATGTGCGATGAAAAATCTGGCATGCTATGCATCGCTGTCATCTTATAGCTATAGAGTTCTGTAAAGAACTGTTATATGTGTTATAAGTAAGGAATCCAATCCCGAGCCAAAATATTGATCCCGGGATTTCGGGATTACAATTTTATGATCCCGGGATCCCGGGACTAGTCCCGAAATTGTTTTTTTTATAGTGCTACACATTTTTTTTTAATTTATAATAATAGTCAAAAATGAATAAAACAACTTACTCTACATTATATTCACTATTGTAGTCTCTTGGGAATACGACCGTAGAAATAATGAAATATATTTTTTGACACTGGTATTATATAGGAGCTAAAATGAGTGATTTTTTTTGAGTCTAATTTTAAAGAGTTAATATGTTATTGTTTTACCGTCTCAGCCAGAAATTTTATTTTTAAATTATTTTCATTGTTAATAGTTGCTTACACCTTTTATTTCAATTTGAATTTGTATAAATAGCACTGTTTAATTTTGTGTTATTTTAGAATCACTTTTAATGTAATTGGTATTTTCTTTTCAATGCCAATTGTTGTTTATAACTGTTCATTTTTGTATAAATAGCATTATTAAATTATATTTCTTATCAGTTGACGATGCTCGTAATGAGCGAAACCGGTCCTGACATATTAAATAAAGTGGAATGAAGTACAAAGGATTATTGTGTTTTTATTAATATAATGCTTTTCCACCAAGTATTGACAGTGAACACCCTAAAAGTAATCTAATATTGCTTTAATATTTTTATGAGTCCTTTTTACTGGTCAAAATTTTCACTGGCCTATAATTTTCCAAATTTAAAAGCTAAATTGGCATTTGCAGCTTTAGTCTTACATCATTTTGACAGAACGTTTATTAAGTTGTATACATTGTGATTATCGAATAATGTGAGTTACGTTCTTTTGCCCTCCACAGTTGAAATTCATTATACGCCGAAGACCATTTATCATCACAAATTATTGAGCTAAGCTATTACCGATTCTAGCGTTTACATTGTACAAAATAATGAATTATTACTATGTTCGTGCCATGCCATTAATAACACTATTCATAGACGCAGTTGAATTTAAATTGATTAGATACATATCTCATGACAAAATGTCGATAGATTTACCAATACATCAAGTAGAGTGTCGCCTATACGATTTATGCATGTCCAATAAAATGACATATTAACCCTTTTCGACCGTTTACAGGGAATGTCAACTTGTTATGATTTGTAGGGTACCAATGAAAAGTCGCCCGTGTGGTCGAGTGGTCAAAATCGTTGGCTTCGGCTACCGAGGTCACGGGTTCGAATCCCAGTGCGGACAGTTTTATAAATTGATTTTTCAATTGATTTATGAATTCCAGTTCGAAGACATGGATGTATGTGATGTCTTGAATTCCCCCCTCCCACCCATCCTATCATATGAACGGGGCATATCGATAGCGGTTAGCTAAACACTAGTCCTGTTCTAGCCCTATCCTTCTATTCCTACTCTCTTTAGAAAAAGAGAGGTTGAGCAACTGAGTACCAAACAGTTCTCGTAGAAACACTTCTGTTCAGATAAACTCCATTAGGAGTCCATATGCTCCACATTGGGAGCAGACATGGTAGAAAAAAAAATAAAAATTAATAATCATTTGCATTATATCAATTAGCAATGTATCAATTTGCAATCATAAAAAAGTCTAATATTAGACATTGGCGATTGTCTTTTCAAGACTACGTTATGCTTTTAGTAAACATTTTAGTTAATGCAAATATAATATGCATTTGACAAACATTATGTAGACTCTACATTAAACAAAAAAAAGATATTTTTCATTATTTAGGAAAACGCAAAAAGTAAAAAATAATATGATAACTATTAATATAAAAAAAAGTATTAATAAAAAAGGCAAAATAAAGCAGTATGTTGCCTTAAATCAGCGGTCGGGGAACCGGGGTAAATTACCCCAAATGGGGCAAAAATGATTTTTTTGTGGGTAATAAGAAAATTTTTCAAAGCCTGAAGGGGGAAAGTTTTCAATTAAATTTTGTTTGTTCCAATATGAGAATTTTATTTTGTTTGTCTATTACATACTTACTATTTTCATGCAACTTTTTTTTATTTTCCGTGTAAATTTCTTTCTTCAAAATGAGGGGGTAATATCGACGTACGCAAAAATATTTTGGGATAGTGGTTAAAAAAGTTCCCCGACCGCTGCTTTAAATGTTCACCTCTCTATTCAATATTAGTTCAACAGCCCATGAAACTGGCGTTTTATATGACAGACGATTAAGGCTTCTTATTTGCTGATTCTTCTTATTTTCTGATTGCTTATGGCTTCGACCAGGTACACAAGAATCGGAGAATGAATGCGTATAGTCTTTATAATATCACCATTGTCAACACAGTTAAAGAAAAAGATTTTTTTTTAAATTGAAAACAGTATTTAAGCTACAAGAAAGTTTTTCGAAAGTATTCTTTAAAAAAAATGGTTGGGTATTGCTAACTATGTAATACTGTAGAATATGCAATAAATTTAATATATGCCTTTTTTTTTATTGATTTGGCATTTACTTGGTAGAACTCCATTTTAATAGGGTAAAAATATCAAGGTATTTCAGTTAATATAAAACATAATAGAATATCGTCAGAACTAGACGTCAGAACTAGTTCTGACGATGGCGAAAGCCGACATAGCTATCAACGTATAACATGTAAATAATTGTATAACTGAAATACCTTGATATTTTTACCCTATTAATATATGCCTACTTGTTTTGTTAAACAAAAAAAAATATAAGAGATATTGATACCATTTTTAATGTACAATGAATTCTATCAAATACGACTTGACGACACTTGAGGGAACAAAAGCGAAGAAAAAATTAAAATGAAGTAAAAAAATATTATTTTTATTTTTTCACGAAAAAGTGTTTGGATAGTATTCTATATTACGCACAGCTTCAAATTCTCTTTTAATTGAATGAATAATTTATAACGCAATAAGTAAAATGATTTTTATAAAAATAATCCAACAACCTTCATTTAATTTGAATGATGGTAGTATTACTATATATTGTGTGTGTTTATTAAATCAGTTCTCAAATATCATTCTTTTTTGTCAAGGTCTTCATTTATATTGAGCTATTAAAATTCACAAAATGTTTTTTAAAAAATAGTTAAATCTTTTAAAAGATGTCAAAGTTATTTTACACGATGAAATCACAGGAATTTTAGAAAAAATGTGCATTGGAATCCGAGAGATGAGATTCGTCTGCTGTATCTGCCGCTAGCTGTATTTAGACTTCTTGAATTCATTTATGACGGAACAAATAATAATCTCCGAACGATATTGGTTTAAAGTTATTGAAAAACAACAATCAAGAATCAAATGCAATATGTAATAAATAGCTGTGGCAAAAAGGTCAATGAAAACATAGCACAATAAATAACCGTTGCTGTAGAGTAATTTAATTTAAATGTATAATTTTATGGAAGAAATCACATTGATTGAAATCAAATAAAGACACCTTTTTGATCGAGTGTAACCAATAATTTTGTTTGGTGTTACTAATGGCTAAAATTATTCAAATTATCGACAGGATTTTTTGCTATAATAAATTATGTAAAACATGTGTAATACGCTTTGTTTGTTTATTGTTGTATATCAACCTATTTATTACATAATAATAAATAAATATATTTTACAAAATTGTTTCAAGCGATCACAACGAAAAAAAAAACGGGGCACAGCAAGAGCGGTTAGCTAGCTATTTGTCATGTCGCAACCTTTTTAGTCTATCTTTACTCTCTCCGAAAAATCAAAATTCAATGACTGAGTTACAAAAATTTAACGTTCTGGTATAACAACTTCAATTGAGACAAGTTACATTAGGATGCCATATTGATTTAATTGACATTTACTTGTTAGAATTCCATTATTATAAAGTCTAAGTATTTAGTGCCACAAGAATTATTATGGTTAATGGATTTGATAATATTCAAGCTTCACGCCACCATCAGCACTGTGCTTAAACTTATTTTAGCTTATCTGTTATAGATATATTATATTGGGTTAGAAAAGTTACACACTACTTTATCTTCTCACTGACCTTAACGTCCTAACTCGTATTGAAAAATAAATTATTAGGTACATGTAATAACTTTACGTTGTCTTGTTTAATAAAACATATCATAGATGGTATTATTAGACACACGAATATGTATATTGTATATATATAAATATATATATATATATATATATATATATATATATATATATATATATACAGGGCTTTTTTTACCCTGTAACGCGGCGGAACGGCGATCCGGCACATTTTTTCTCGAAATTTAAATAAATGTTAATTTTTTTTTCTATTTTAAAATATGTATATTTTGTTTTATTTTCTATGCATTCTATGAAAAACCGTCATTAATTCTATCAAAATGATATTCGAATATTTAATAAATAATATACCTTCTTAGAAAATGCTCGAAAAAAGTGCGTTCCGGCACCTTTTTTTTCAAAAAAAAGCACTGTATATATATAAATATATATGGGCTAAGAAGAGATACACGATACTTAAACTCCTCCGCCAATCTGACATCCTAACTCATATTAAAAAAATAAAGTATAATGTACATGTAATAATTTTGCTTTGTCTTGTTTATTAAAATGAAATATAGATGGTATTATTATATAAAAAAAAATTGATAACATTAAATTTGAATCGTTCAAATTATGTACATTTTCACAGATTTTGTCACTAACGACCCAGTTTTGCCTTTCGGCATCTTCAGGCGTTCAAGTGCACGGATGAACTTGAACTGACATCTGTGAACAAAATCTGTGAAGCTGTACATAATTTAAACGATTCAAATTTTACCAAGCACTTTTAGTCGAAATCTTAAATTATTTGATAAGATGTTTATAAATATAAGAATTTCAAACTACAATAGATGAGAAGATATATTGTATATCTCTTTAAATCCAGAAAAGTAATATCTACAAAACATTTGTAGTTCAATCGATAACGTGATTCAGAAAAAGCAATCAAATAACTTATTTTAGATTTGTGGAACTTAAAACGTATTAATTTTGATCTTAACATGCATTGTACACTACGAGCGAACATAGTCGCAGAAACAGTTTGTCATTTAATCTGTTTTGTATGTTAAATTAAAGTAATTTCAGTCGTTGAACTTTACATTTACATATATTTTGGTATAATTTAAATTTTATGAAGTCTAGACTAAACACATCCTTTGTCACACAGAACAATATGCATGGTGAGGAAGAGAAGTTAGTATTGCTATGGAAAGCTCAAAGCGTTTCTGCCGTTTCTCGTCTGATGTTTGGAACGCGCTTTTTTTATTTATCATACGTATCGACTAGAGAAAGGCAAACGGACGTAACCCAAAGTTTATTAAAAAAAGCTTCAGTTCAATATTCACAATGTATTATATCAAAATGATGTAAACTGCAAATGACAATTATTAAATTAATTGAGCTTTTAGAATTTCGCAGATTACGAAAAATTGTCTGAAGATGATTTTTAAAGACGCAATGTACGCGTCACAGTTTAACAAAATGAGTGGATTTTTTTAAATCAAATTAAATTTTATGATCAACATAATTTTCCAGAAACATTCACGCCAAATCAATCGATTTTTTAAAAAGATTAATATAAAACCGTTGCTAATGAATTACAAATTTACTTTCTTATACAATTTTCCAATTTCTTGATAGTTAATTTAAGGAATCTACGAATACTACTACAAAATTAGCACCTGAATCTAAAAAAATGTTAAAACACGTAAATCAGTTTTATTACTCTCATTCGATTGGTTTTTTTTTCATGATAACAAAAAGTGTACATATAAAAATGGTATTTTACTTGCGGCCCGTCGCTCACTTTGAGCCCAAGTTGGCCTCAAGTTGAACATCCATCCGAAAAGTTAAACCAGGGGGGGCACCCCCCTGGTTTAATTGATAGTTTCGAATTTTATGGGATTCCAGTTGAGTTAAGCATTTTTATTATTATATTATAATATACATTCAAAAATTAATAAGTAGCGTGTTTTGGTTGAGATGCGATTTTTTATTGAAAAAATAGAATTTAACTGATTAAGCCAATGGGTCCTTGATTATTTTTTTATCGATAAACTTTATTAAAACATAAATATAAGAAACTCTTAACTCAACCGGGATGTCTTGAAAATCTTATTAAGCTAGATTCTATCAATAACAAGAACGTTTGTAAATAAGCATACAATTAACATACAATTAAAAATAGTAGGCGTTAAGCATTTTAATTTTGTGTAATTATAATGTAATTTTTAAATCCTTTTCATTGTTAGTAGTTGCTTACACCTTTTATTTCAATTTAACTTGTATAAATAGCACTGTTTATATATTTATCTTATCAGTTGATAATCCTCGCGATGAGCGAAACCGGTCCTGATCAAATAGACTTATGTGGAAAAAGTACTAAAAATCTTTTATTATTTTCCCGTTACAGAGCTGCACGGGACTTAAAATTTACATAACCTATTCTGAGCGGTTTCATTAATTAATAGAACAATGAACCATCACAAAACTATTTATTTTTATTGCCAATATTTAAATTTAATAATTTGACACGATTAAAGCTATGTCCTTAATGTAAAACATTAATATTTTAGTGGTTCCGATTTGTATACGTGGTTCTACCAATATATTCGAAGCAACTAGAGCCTGCTCCTGCACCTGCTCTGGCCCGGTTGGTTAGAGCTTGCTTTACCGATCACACAGGTCTGGGTTCAACTCCCGGTAAGATAATGGTGAATTTGAGAATTATTCAATTCAAAGTTGTGATTGAAGACTGTATGTTTGTGATGTCAATTCACATTATTTCCTCTCCTCCCATTCTTCTGATCCTTTAATAATTGGCTGTATCAATAGCGATTAGTCAACCACTTGTCCTGTTTTACCATTCTTTCCCTACTACTCACTTTGAAAAAAAGTGAGGTTGAGTCAGTGGCGGATCCAGAAATTGTTCCAGGAGGGGGCCATTCAATTTGAAAATAAACATGATACATAACGAATACATTAAAAAATAGATAAAACTTTATAAAAATAGTCAATACATAATTAAGTATGTATTCTATAACGCATAGTTAACTTAACAATTAAAGCGCCCATTTCACAATAAAGTTTTAATAAATTAGAAAAATGAAAAATAAATTCTCCCAAGGGGAGGGCTATGGCCCCTATGGCCTCCCCCTTGGATTCGCCAATGGGTTGAGTGACTGAGTAACAAACAGTTCCCGTAGAAAAACTTCTGTTGAGATCCCTATATTAAGAGCTCGTAAGCTCCACATTGCGAGCGGACATGTATTTTAAAAAAACTCGAAAGGAGGCATACATGCAAACAAAAATCAGTAGATAGGCAATGCAGATGTTACTTTACTATAATTATTATAATAAAAGTTGCTTACACATCTACAATCACGAAAATAGTTCACAGAATTCAAGTTTGGAAGAAGGGTGAGCTTTTGGCTGAAAATATATGTTTGTACGCTTCCTGTAAAATAATATGCTAACGGCAGAACCCTTCTGGCAGCGGATAATATATAATATTTATAATTGGGAAACGGTACTTAGAATGGTGATATGCAAATATATTACAAAGGTTACATGTACAATCGAAGTGTACTGTTCATATTATACAACATTAAATCCGTATCAGAAGTAAATAACAATATGTATTGTTATTTGAATGATACTTGTGTTGTATTTATTTATTCCAAGTAAAATCTGAATACAAATCACGCAATCATGTTACTTTAATGATGTTAGCTGAGTTTTTGTCAGGGGAATACTATTATATTGTATATATTTGCAGAATTATTATATAATATGGCACGAAATACATGCTGCGGAAGCAGGAAATTTGTACGATTGAAATGTAACGCGTAATTATTTTTATAAGATGATTACGTTTTCCACGAATACTAAAATCATATAAAGTAAATACAAGAACAGTCTTCAATGTATTGTTAAGATATTGAAGTAATATCTTAATCGTTTGAAGCTAAAGTGGTAGCGAGGCATAAATAATACATGTGTAATAATTTCGAAATGTTTGTTGAAATATGAGGAATTCTCAGCATTCGATACTAAGATCATGGTTTCCCTGAATATATGTGTGTAACGGTATGCAGACGGATGTAATATTAAATTCTGACAGTGGTGTAATGCTGAAATATAAACGTGTTGAATATAAAGTATTATTTACTGATATATATTTATTTTATTGTCATTTACTCGATAAAAATTCATTGTTATAATATAAAAAAAAGAAAAATACAGAAGTGAAGTGTGCAAAGTCGTTTTTTAGGAAAAAAAATAATTTGATGCGTTATAATATTGAAAATATCTTAAAATATCATAAAAGAGAAGAAAAAACGTTTTAGTAAATAAGCAATGCAATAGTGTGCTCCTGATAAAAAAATGCAATCTATACAAACGCAATGTAAAAATATTTTACTTATAAGTCCAATTTAGACCATTTTACTACTTGGCCAACTTAATTTCTCAAGGACCCATGTTAATAAGCGTATTTCGATTTATTATATTTAACTCTAGAAATTGTACGATTGTTTATTTTGGGTTGCTATGCTGATGACCAACAAAAATACGACTTTAGGGTAGTTTGCATTGATAAACTGACATTCCAAAAAAAATATGTATATAGGAACATTTATTTTATTCATAATTTCTTTCCCGTGATCTTTTTACGATGTTTTAATGCTTATTCTGCTATTCTAGGCAAAAACAAATTTAATAAATCAAAGATCATTGAAATCCGTGCTTTAATTCTCGAGATATACGTGGTGTAAATAACCCCACTTTGTTTTATATATATAGATATACATATCAAGTTTCAGCCATCTAACAGTGATCTCTTAATCCAGTTCCAATAGTTTGACTGTGGTTGAAATTGATATTAATAGCTCTACAAAATGTCCCATGATATCACGTACGGAACAGTACAGAGTAGTTCGTACATTATTCGAGTGAGACTAAAGATTGCAATTAGGGTGTCCAATTACGAACTCTTTTTGTGAACCCAGGATTCATAATCTTTTGATTCCGGGATTCCGGGATTTATTATTCACCATAATATCATGCCACAATTTCTTGAGATTATTTCCGAAAAAAGTGGGTAGTAAAGAGATTGCAGAATTTTTGTCAAGTCAAAGTGAAGAATTGACAGAATCCACATTTATTTAAAAGTGTGAGACATTTTTTTTTAGTAGTTCTATCTTTTGATAAAGTTATGTTTGTCAGTGAGTTCAACGCTGTTAAGTTTTTTTACGTGTTATGGTGAATTCCGAGATTACAGGATCCCGGGATTGACGTCCCTAATTGCGTTACTTTTACCTGATTTATCTTATATTTTGAGGTAGACCATGAAATTCTTTTAAATGTCTTAAAAGTAGTTTATCTGATAACTATTTATAACCTCTGTAGCGATGACGCCCTTCCATCAACATCGATGGTAAGGGAATAAATACAATTGTTCAAAACATTAGCGATGAAGGAGGCTCGAAGAACTTGGACGCTAACGCGCCTTAGTACTTAAAGCTCTATAAATTTGATATCCAAAAATAAAAAACTCGTACAAAAAAGTTTGCTTTGCACAAATTCAATTTCTTTAACTGTCATTTTCGCGGCCAAATTAAAAGAATACCACAATAGACTAGCATAAACACGTCCAAGCTTATACGAATGGAGCAGTAATCTGTGCAGATGTAAGCGATGATTATGAACCGTAGCACAGGGCAGACGAATATATGCGTTGCATGCACCTGCTTTGAAACGAACGCGGTTTTATGTTTCCGTGTGTATGACGAAATATGTCCTGCCCTGAGTTGCACTGAGCTGCGTCATTTGCGTCTCAGAAAAAGATTTGCCTAAATTGTTTGAAAATTTAATTTTGAGATTTTGAACACGGGTATTTGTTATGTCTCTTATTTTCGAGTTGATCTTGATTGAGTTATAAAAATTCTCGTCAAACTTATCTCGTATGATTTTTAATTTCAAAATTATTTGGCGCTCTGGAATAAGCTGTAATGCCAACAAAAATTAAAAGTAGATTTTATTTCAAAAAGTATTTTGTTTTCTTTAATAGATATTAAATTACTCATATGATTTTTATTATGCTACAACATCATTCATAAATTATAATAATAGATATCCTTCAAAACAGATAAGTTATTATTACAAGAAAAAATAATGATAATCATGGAAAAATCGTATGCGATAATTATTCGTTTAACGTTAATAAATTATTGTCTAAGAATTTGGTTTTTTTCTTTATCCATAAAATTTTCCATCAATATTCATGGAAATAATTTATTCTTGATTCTCGTCGATAAAGCAACTCTTTTATCACAGTAAGGTGTTTTTTTACTTTATTCGTTTATGGAAAAAGCTGTGTGAATAATGTATTATTGTGATTTAATATAAATATCGTCAATAAAATAAACATAATATGCATTAATAACATTTTTTTTATTAAATTAAAAATTTTATGCGTTATTTTGAAGGCAATATTAATGCAGTAATTTTTTGATTTAGTAATTGATAAATTATGACCCTGTATAAGAATGTCATATTGTAGCGACTAATTAAAATAATATTTTAAAGTATTGAAGTAAATTATCATTTTTCAAAAACACTCTTGAGTAATTAATTTGTTTTAATGGAAAGTTTATCCAACTTTTTAATCTGTTTATGAATAATTTAATTTGCTTAGAAAGAGTTGGTGTTCGATTCATTAAAAACTGTTGATTTTAGTATTTTGACAATAAATTCTTTTTTAATATTTGAGCATAGAAAAATTGTTAAAAATATTTTTAACAATTCTTCCTCGGCCGTATTTGTTATGATCCGAAGCATATGGTTAAATTTGAATCGATCAAATTATGTAAATTTACACATATTTTGTCACTAACGACCCGGGTTTTGCCTTTCGGCATCTTCAGGCGTTCAAGTGCACGGATGAAATTGAACCGACGCTTAGTAAATGAAGCATATGGTTATTTTATGGTGTCTCAATGTTTCATATTAATTGTAAAATTATAAGTTTCACAAGTGGCAAGAAGTCAAGTTTGTCGTGTCCATAGTGCAGTGGCCAACGCCGTTGGTTTCCTTGACGTATCTCACTGGCTGAAATCTCAGTACGAACAATTTTTTTTTATTGGATTTATCAAGCCCCGTTCAAAAACATTGTTTTTGTGATGTCTAAAAACCCCTCCGACCCTTTCAATCGAAAAACAACAGAGTAGCGATAACAACTAGCTAACTACTAGTAATGTGTTATTAGTAAATTTTTTTCTATCCCTATCTCTTCGAAAAAAGAAAAGTTGTACAACTGATTGATAAGCAGTTCTTCTAGAAATTTCTAAAAAAAAAGGCCATATGCTATGCTATACATTAGGAGTAGGGTATCCAATCCCGGGATCCTGTTCAACTCTGTGATCCCAAAACCCCAGGATCGCGTCAGTACTAGTCCCGGGATTTCGGTATTGAGAAAATGAAACACGGAAGAGGTAAAAAAAGATGTCGCGCTGTTATTTTTAGTAAATCCGTAAATTCTTTTTGGATTTTGGATTCAAAAATTCTTAAAAAAAGCTAAAAAAAAGCCCCACGCTTTTAATTTTGGGAAATCTGCAAATATCTGGGTTTTTGAAATTGACATGAAATTGTTTAAAAAAATCTTATGATTTCAAAATCACCGACCAAAAATTTGATCAATCCCGAATACCAATTTATACACGATTTTAGGTTGAGTGTTCAATCCCGGAATCCCGGGATTGAAATATTGTTTTCCATAAAATTACCAAGAATCTTATTAAATAGTCTGAACTGAAATTTATGTTGACTACTCTTAAAAGATTTAAAAAGAGTGGTTGTGGGTTGTTATATGTCATTTGCGTGACGCAGCTGTCAAATCATACGCTGGTCGCACATGTCTGCTTTGCTTGGCTGCACCTGCCAATTATGCACTGCCCTGCGGTGCGTTACCTGCGTCTTAGCATAAATAAGCTGAGCCTTGAACTCGTTTATATTTGGAATTCACGTATGGAGAAATTTTGATGAATAATAAACATGTATTATTCTTGATGTTATATTAGATTTTAAGGTGAAAAAGGAGTATGGATATGACATAGTGAAAGCTTAAAAAAACAAGCGTATAAATTATCGATGCTCAAAGCGGCACGTGTCCATCAAGTAAGATTAAAAATCCGTGAAACAATGTTTACAGTGGCCTTTCAAACTTAAGTGGTACACGCCTTTCGTTGCAATTTGTGCTAAAAATAAGATTGAATAAAGTCTTTGTAACATAATATTTTAATTATAATATTTTTTCTATATTTTCTTCTTACTCCTTCTAAAGCAGAAGTTTCTAACCTTTTTCGCTACATTCCCCATTTTCAACATATAATTTCTCCCCTTTCCAATCTAGTCAAACTCAAACTCGTGAGATATTTTTTTTTTATGTGTAGGTATTTACGTAAATAACTTTTCCGGTTCTAAGCTCAAGAAATGCGACCCCAATACCTACATTTTCTTAAATATCTATTTTAATATGGGTGATACAATATTTATAATTAAGGTATTCTTATATCATAGTTTTTTGGACCTTTTGTAGTTTATATAAATACGATAAGATAAGAGATAAGCGTCCGCTTATCAGCGATCGTTCGTAAGATTATAAGCTGAACGCCGCTTAGCAAGCGTGCCAGTCGCGCATTGACATTTGCACCGAAACCACGTATATTTTACGCGCAACTTAAAATATGATTATTTATTAAAAAAAACACGGATTTTTATAAAAAATGTATGAGGAATGATGCAGAGAGATATTTTAAAGCCCTTAGACTATTTTTTTTTTGAAATTCATAAGAATAAGGCCAATAATGAGGAAACCACTGGGGTCCCTAAAAGACCCCCATCGGCCGAGAAGTATTTTTCTAGTCTCCGAGCCGCGAGAGATAATATTATAAAATTACTGAGATAATTATTTTACTTACTAATTACTAAAATTACTAAAAAATATTTCAATTACCAAAAATTTCAGCTGAATTATGGGGTATTGAAAAATGTCATCCATGAAGTGATTGTTAAACATATTAATACAAGAAATAAAAAAGGACAAACAAATCTGGACAATAATTTAGAGCAGGGGTTTGGAAACTTTTCTTCTCAAAAGGCCGCATTCATTTTTCTGATTCGAAATTTTGTTTTTTTTTTTTGGATATCAATTTTATGGAGCTTCAAGTACCAGCGTCAAGGTTCTTCCAGTCTCCTTCATCGATAAAGATTTAAAAAAAATGTAAATTGCACCCCTTACCATCGTTAACAGACGGAAGGGCGCGATCACTACAGAGATAAGAAGTTCACGGGAACTCCATATGCACTATTTTGCAAATCACATTCCATATGCTTCCTCCATACTATATCCGTACATGTACACACACATGCGCATACATATATACACACGTACAGTACACAAAAATTTTTAAGCAAAAAGTCATTTTCATGATGCTAAGTTCGTTCTAAAATTGACAATTTTAGACGACATAATATCTATGGAGGGTCGTCGAGCAGAACTGCTCTGGGTCCAAGGATTTTGACATCGAAAATCTCAAGAATTTACGGATTTGCCCAAATTAGCAGCGTGGCACCGTAGCAAATCCCGTGTGCGTATGTGATGTAGAGCCAGAAATAATCATAAGTAAAAACAACATAATGCTTTGCATCTTACTTTGAATAATATACATTTGGGTTGAATCACGCTGAGCTCTCCCTCCGCGCTTAGCTCTGCCACTGGATGTTTTTTGCCTAAGCTGTATTTGTAAAATGCCTGATCGTTTACTTAAAATTATAATGCATTAAAGTGATTCTAACGCTTAATTTACCTTGAATAGACTGTTGTAATTGAAAGTTTCATAGTTTTCCATTTCAAATAGATTGATACGTAATTGAATAAATACAGTAGATAATTATTATATTTATTTGATATTAGAAAATGTTATTACTTTTTGAATAATTCGCGCAATACACTCAAAATGTCATGTCTTAAAATTATAATGTCTAGACTATATCAATGTTTATAAATGTTTTTTGTTTATTTATTTAAATACGAACGCAATTTTGAATAAAGACTAACTGCATATTTCGTTTCCATCAATAAATATTTCTCTTTTGACTCGGGAATTATTTCTATAGTCTCATTTAAAAGTTATAATGCTTTAGATACATTTATTTTATTACTCAAATTAATTATGAACTATAATTGTTGATATTTATTATTCCATTCACAGTATACAATAAAGAAAATCTGCGTATACAGTCAAATAATATTTATGACCATAGAATTGTTTAAATTAAATCAAAAAATGACACGGAATTCATTTAAAATGTAAAACTGATGATTTTTTATGATGTGAAAAAGAATTCACAATATGAGAAAAGTACAGCGAGTAAATATTGATTTATATTATACATACTTGATAAATATATGTATATTTTTAAAGCTATTAATCCAAATTTTAGACATTCGAATGTGAAAATGCAAAAAAACGTAACCCACACATCTGTTTTTTTATAAGAGGCACAAAAAACGTTTTTTGATGATTTTGGGTCAAAATCAAATCCAATATTAATTTAATATTAGACAAATCTAATATTGATTTAATAAATTGCATAGCAGAAGCTTTTTTTAAAGTCCTTTTTACTGATCGTGATTTTCAGTCCCTTCTTTTTTTTAAGTCGAATAATCACTTCTAATAATTGAATTACCAATTTTGAAATTTTCGACTACGACTCTGTGGAGTCGGAGTCGTAGTTTCTCTGGTTTTGAGTTGTATTCATTCTGATGAATAAAAAAAATCATGTTAGAAAAAACCATACATTAGGTACATCTGAATTATGTACATATTTTGAATGTACCACAAAATACGGGGTATGGTAACAAAACTGTATATTCCACAAAAGCTTCTTTTGAAAAAAAACAAACTTCAAACTGTACAACTTATGTGAAGAATCAAGAAAAGGGACTTACTTCGTTACGAAAATGTTTTCACCATGAAAATAAGTATTAACACACGCTTGAGGATCTGGAGATTGAACATTGGCATAATTTTCGGTTGAAAATGCTAGTCATGAGCGAAACCGGTCATATAAAATAAAAGTGGAATTAGTAAAAATAAGTAACTGAATAAGAATTGTTTTCAACCGCATCTTACACATTTACCATTTCAGTTATTTTTTTTAATACATGTTTCCACTTTAAATGACATATTCGAAAAAAATATATAAGTAAAATCAATGCTTCGATTTTTCTTAATCTTATATTAGAAATTTGATCTCATCAAAGATTTGTTAAAAAAAAATAATTTGAAATACTTTCTTAACACATAACTTTTAAAAATTTGAATCATTCAAATTATGTACACTCCCACAGATTTTGTCACTAACGACCCGGGTTTCGCCTTTCGGCATCTTCAGGCGTTCAAGCGCACGGATGAACTTGAACATGCCGAAAGGCGAAACCCGGGTCGTTAGTGACAAAATCTGTGGGAGTGTACATAATTTGAATGATTCAAATTTTATATTGAAATTCCACCAAGCACCTTCAGTCGAAATCTTAAATTACATAACTTTTAATTCATTTAAAAAATTTACTTGTGTATCAAGAAAATGTGGGAAAAAAACAGAAGTTTTTCGTGTCTCAATAACATGTGATGGAATTAAGATTGGAGTTTTCAACTCTAATATCTAAATGCAATCCATCAATGTCACTTGAATGTAATAAAAAATATGTTTGGCCTTGGATAAAATTGATTGGCGTAAAAGTTTTCCTTCGTTGTCGAGTCTCTATCAAAAAATCTTGCGCCCGTCGACGTTTGTTATATGATATCCGATAGGAATAAAAAGCTTTCCAGCGATCGTCGCGAGCAAAATCAGCTTGGTTGCTTTGCTATAAACCAAAAATTTATACAACAAAATGAGACACTATGTTTTAGAAAGTTTTTTTTGACAAGATAATTACTAGACATCCGTACATCCCTTATTAAATAAATTCTTTCAATATTTGCTGAAAAACATGGCAATTTAACAAAAGAAATTTTCGATCGTCGATAATGTATACCAAATTAAATTGTTGGGTAGAATTTTAGATTTCGTAATCATTGGTATCTAGATGTATAATATTATTCAAATAGATAATTGGTGAATTATTTCCAAAATATATGTTAAAATTATAATAAAATTAATATATTCCTGGAAGCAAGAGAATTGTAATAGTGAAAAAAATACTATTTATTTTAAGCTGATAGTGATAAGTGTATGATTATCTCCAGATATGATATCGATTTTGGAATGGAAAAAGGACGTAACTCACAGTTTTTTTAAAACAGATTTTTTTCGATAATGTATCAAACTTGATACACGTTTTATGAAAATAATGTTAACTGAAAATGCCGAATTAGTATCTAAATTTAGCTTTTATGTTTGAAAAAAGATGGGCTTGTGAAAATTAAAATCAAGAAAAAAAACTGTTTTTTTTCATTTCTTTAATTAATATTATAATATGTCAATTAAACACCAGTTTAGAAGACTCCGTGCACTTCAAGGTTGTGTATATTTCATAATTTAAATATGGCCCAAAATCATCAAAACACGTTTTTTGTGCCTCCTGTAAAATTTGCTATGTGTGGATTACGTCCTTTTTCTTTCCACGGTCGATTTGTTTTTGAGTTTGTTTCTGTATGTTTTAAAACTTAGGGTTAAAATCTCAAATTTATTTTCTATTTGTGTATTTCCGCACTCGCTTTTTGCTACAAACTACAAGAGAGATTTTTCTTCACAATGTGCTCCGGGCATGTTCCTTGTATAGAATGAACTGAAAGTATCATGTTCGAAATGCTATAGTACAATATCTGTCATCCATTTCATGACGCTAGAAAACGTTAAAACTGTCCTTGTGAACAGGTTTACTCACACAATAATAGAGATAATCCCCCATGTCTTACAGATATGTAAAAGAAATGTACTTTTCTTGGAGATAAATCATGCTGAAAGTTTATAGAACCTTTATAAATCATTTTGACATTCTTGGTTGTTATTGTTAATACACGTGTTTTAAAAATTGACATTTTGTTACAAAAAAATAACAGCGCGAAAATAACGAAATTTGTCGTGGTTTCTTTGTTATATTTAATTTCTTCGAAGATTCATGATATTGTCCCAACATGGAAAAAATATGTTTTAATAACGAATGGAAGTTTACGACCTTAGGCGGTTTGGTAAATAATATATTTAATATATTAAGTACAGTTTTTGTTTGATAATCTGAAGGTTGATAAAATATCATACTGTTATAATAATGTGATATGACAATGCCCACAGGCACGTATGCAAATGTTTTTCCTGTTTTATTTAAGCTTTGACAAGACTCAGTAAAAAAACATTTTCTTGAAATTATTAAGGCTTCATAAATTCAATAACAATGTTATTCTGTATTTTTAGAATCCACTTACTCGCTTTTTAATACTATAAATTTATTCTATATAAATTTGTTTTTTTCAACAAATCTGCTTTACCTAAGTATCGTAAATTTCATACAATAAAAATAAGCATAGTATCAATTTTACTGTATATTCAAATCACTTGAAAATGATCGTGATGAGCAAAATTGGTCCTGATTAGGGTATCCAATCCCAGACCCTTTTTATGATCCCGGGATTCAACACTCAGCATAAAATCGTGTATAAATTGGGATTCGGCATTGAGAAAATTTTTGGTCGGCCATTTTTCAAAAAAATTCATGTAAATTTCAATAAACGAAATCCAAAATCACAAGAATTTACAGTTTTGTCCAAATAACCAGTGCGGGAGCTTTTCTTTGAGCTCTTCCAATTCCAAAATCTCAGGAATTTACGGATTTACAAAAAATAGCAGCGCGACATTTTTTCAGTTTTTTTAAGCTCTTCCGTGTTTCATTTTCTCAATCCCTCAATCGGGATTGGATACTCTTGTCCTAATACTAATAAAAATAAGTGTAATTAGTACACAAGTGTTTTATTTTAAAGTATATTCAACTAAAATGTTGTTTTTTGTCGAAAAATTTAATTAATGAAACCTTTGGCACCATTGTTATTTTAATACTAAGCCTAACAATTTTAAAAAAAATAATCCACACAATATTTTAAACTATTTAAATAATTAAGTGTATGAAAAATTTTACCCGAAAATTTGTGAACAACAATAAAAAAACATTCAAATAATCAAATGTGATTCATATTATCAAAATATATTTTTGCTTATTCATATCAATAATTTTCGGATCTATGGTACAATGGTTAACGTGACATTCGATGTTCGGAGACATGTATGTTTATTATGTCTTAAAAATCCCCCCACGCCTCTCATCATTTCGATTCACAAATAACTGGGCGTAGCGAGAGTGATTGAGTTACTACTGATCCTGTCTTAGCCCTGTTTTTTTCATCCTTACTGTATTCGAAAGAAAAAATAGTTAAACAACTGAGTAACAAGCAGTTTTTGTAAATATAAGCTTTTTGGCTCATCATCTTTTTGATTTAATATAATTTTGATCATAGTATTTTAAAGAAATGAGTTTCTTTTTGAGAAATCGGGCTTTAATACATAGACAGGTTATTAATAATTTATATTGTAATTCGATGAAAAAACAGTTTATTAAGGTTACTAATAATTTATATTGTAATTCCATCAAAAAACAGTTTATTATTCCTTATTTGTTAAGCTAAAGCACATTTTTTTAATGCGACCTGGTATAATGAATTTTTAATTTAAATACCAAATGTGCTTCGTTAAAAAAGAAAACATATATTTAATATCTTATGAACGGTTTTCCCAATGTGTAAATAATAATGTAGCAAACATCTGACAAGGATTTAATTAATATTGATTAAAAATATTAATTGAATGTGGTGAAAAAAATGTATAAAAAATACAAATTCAGCTATAAAGAAAAAAATAACGTTGATCTATTCAATAAAGTACTGTATGAACACTCAAAGCTTTAGGTAACTTCTTGATTTTGTTGGTAGATTCCATAAACTTATCAATATCGGTAATACTAAGAATAAAAGCTTTGAAAAAGTTTCTTCTCCGCACCTTAGATCGGAATATTAATTACTTTTCATGCTAATTTATCATTTTAAGGAAAAGCTCAAAAGCTGTAAAAAACTTTGCTGTCATAAAATCGCAATTGAAGCTAAGCTTTTATATCGCTAATTTAATTTTAAAATATGTTATATATGATATTATGAATACAGTCAAAACTTGATTCTACGTTTTTAAGGACCGTAATAAATAAACGAAAAAAGCGAGAAACCGATAATGCAATCTTTTCAAAAAACTTGTTTTTTCTTCACTTTTTTATTGCAGAATATACCTATATATTTCTTACTTTTTATAACTCGCATCCTTTTGTATGTTAACTCTTTCTGCTAATTCGTTTTCCAATTTTTACAAGCCCATTTTTGTTCAAATTAAAAAGCTAATTTTAGATACTAATAAAACGTGCATTTGTATTATAAGTAGAAATTATTAATATTATAGTGTCATTATTGAATTTTTTTTTTTTGAAAAAACCAAGATTTACTTCATTTTACCTGTCGATGGTATACCTGATGTTGTGGTGTTAGTCGATGTCGACTAACACCACCAAAAAATAATAATGATGAGTTTTTATTTAAAAAATGTTTTTTTTAGCCAGGAATTGTTCACAGTATAACATACAATTATTTTTTTACTCTTCAGCAGTATCTCAAGCCACTGGAATTCAAGCTTTAAAAATCTATAGCCGATAATTCAATATTGATAGTACATATTTTTCTTTCTAAGATAAAAATAGACTAATACTTATTTAAGAGATGTTTGTTGAGATTTTACCTAATAAAATTCTTGTTATGCAAATATATCAAAAACGTACTATTTTTTCGTTGACAAAACATCATTATAGATATTCTCTGAATTTCAGCAGCTTTGTGATAGAAAAATTTACGGAATTGTCGAGGAAAATTTAATGTAATGACAAACATTATAATTTTTAATAAAATATTCAGCGTATTTCTGGAATATTTCCTTAAAAATATATATTTCATATCAGTCTGCTTTCTTTAAAGCAAATACTTTACAATTAATTTATTCATTGGATATGTTTTTTACATATGTCTATTCTTAATGTAAAATATTTGGACTTTTAATGGAATATATCCCAACAGGAGTTTATCAGCAAGATCTGTATGTTATTTATTTGCTCTACTTGTCTTTTTTTTTGGAAAAGAGTATGAGTAGAAAAATATGGCTGAGACATAAATTGTGGTAATAACTGATCGCTCTAGCTAATCTTCGTTTTTAAGAAAACTTATGCTACCATAGACATTTATGCTTGCAAACAGAAGAAATCCACAAATCATCTGAATATTAGTTTGTAAAACTATCCATACTGGGGTTCGAAATAGTGAGCTTCGCAACAAAAGCTTACGTTGACGACCCCTCAACTACGGTCCTCGATGTATATTTTATATAGTATACAATTCTGAATATTCTCTCTAAACGATTTTAATTTCATGTCTGTATGTATAGATATTTTCATAGGTACATTGTTTTAAAACTTATTACGAACAACGATTCGCCATTTGTCTAAATTTGATGGAATTTATTTTAAGATATCTTATGTAATATAAATTCGATTAAATCAAGGTCTTTAGACGCTGTTTCTTCGATACAAATATTTCTTATAGAAATACATTATTTTTTAGTTTATCACTTCCGAAAAGCTTCTAATACATGAAGCACAAAAATAAAATATGAATAAAAGGCACACAGTGAGTAAGTGATAATATTATCGACGCTTCGGTGAATACTGAATACCCAATGTGCAAGACAGGGAAAATACAAGCGCCGTGAGGAAGTCTTTCGAGCTTCTCTCAAAATTGAATAGCAGAAAAGAAAAACCTTGTTAGTTGTTGAAGTTTTTAAATAAATAAACATTCACATTTGTTGATTGACCGTTCACAATTAGGACTTGCAACTCTGGCATAGAGGTTTACTCCAGCGTAAAGAATCTTAAGTCAGAACGTATTTAACTGGCTGAGAAATGGATGATAGTAAAATCATTTTTTTTTACGTTAGCATGTATTATAATTGAATAGGCACGAAAAAGTGTAGGCATCTAATCTATGACATTGTATAAAAAATCATAAATCAATTGAAAAAATCAATGTATGAAAGTGTCCAGTATAGATTCAAGCCAATGACCTCTCATTTAAATGGAACGAAAGCCTAAGTTTGTTTATCATTCAGCTATTGAGTCAGAATAGGACTATTTTGAAAATATTTCATTAATTTTAGTCGGTAAGTATTTATTGTACATAGAAAAATACCCACTAAGTGAATTAAATAAAGAAACTTGATAAAAAAATGATTTCGAATTGATTAACAAATAATATTTTTCATGAAAATGATATATTTTGCAAAGTAAAAGTAAACAATTTGTACATTAAAGTATCTTAGAAATTGAAAAAATTATTATTTTTTATTATATAATATAAAGCTTTACATAGGATGAAAAAAGATTTGTGCAATCAAATTAAATCATTTTCTTACGGGAATATTTTTTTTAAAGAAATTTTCTTTGGCAAATTCAACGAGCTAAGGTTATAAGTGCAGTCAATCCTGTTTTTATGCGATTTCAAAGTTATGCGGTTTTTTAAAAATGCAAATTTTTAAAAAATGTACTGTATTTAATTTTTTTAAATATTACATCGAGAGCATGTATCGTTGTATTTTGGATTGAATAGTGAATGAATCATAAACACAACCGACATTTGGAAAAAAATACGATTTTGGATTGTTTAAAATTTAAATCATGTTGCATCTGGCATCGCTGAATTAAGTCCACCTACTTGGGTGTGTTACAGTCGATGAAACCAATGAAACATCGGCGATATCAGCTGAAATAAATACTTTTGCACATTAACTTGGCGGTGAAGGGTTTTATATCTTTAGCGAAAATTATATCGACGAGTTACTTACGGATAATGCTATAAGTGACGATGATGTCATTAATTTACCTTTAACTATTGACAAAAAACGATAACGATGACGAGATGGAAGGAATCCCAGTTCCCTTCATTGCGAAAATAATTCAAGAAGGTCTCCAACTTTTCAATAAATTAGAAAATCATTTCATTCTAAATGATTAAAATTCTAAACAAATAATTATCGAAAAAAAATCTGAACAAACTCTTATCACTAATTTCATTGTTGGAAAAAAACCATCGTTTTATGAAATTGATGCGCATACTATTTCTTCTAAAAAAAGAATGATTTCGAACCACATGCAAAACACACTTAGATAATTTTTAGATTAGACACATTGGATAATTTTACTTGTTAAAAATGTTTCTAAAATAAAACAATAACTAAAAAATTGTATTTTTTAGTATTTTTACGCCGTGTTTTTCCCCTAATTTTCCTATACTTTTTATGCGATTTTGGGTATATTTTAGCTCTTATTGTTTTTAGCTTACCATAAAGTATATAAGATATACAAAACAATTACAAATTATGAATCTATAAGGTTAGCGTTGTGAGTTTCCGTGCCGCATATCATGGGTTCTAGTCCCAGTATTAACAGCATTCGATCGATTTATCGATTTCTGTTCGAATGCATGGGTGTTTGTGATGTCTAAAAAAATCCCTCCCACACTTTCCAATCATTAAATAACTGGGCTTAGTGAAAGCGAATAGTTAACCACTAGCCCTGCCTTACCCTAATCCTTCTACCCTTATTAAATATTTGACAATTTTAAAATAAGATCAAGACAGTTTTTGTTCAATAATATATTATTTTCATATGTTTAATAGATCTAAATACGCCTTTAAATCAATGTAGTGCTTTAAATAAAATATATCGATTGCACCAGAAATATTTTCATTTCATAATTTTCTTTTCTTAATGTATTATATTCAACTCACGTAGCCTTGTGAAATCTGGACGCCCAACTTTAGAGTGGTCCAAAAACAAGATAAAGTAAATCGTGGGATACGAACGTGAGCCTCGCGATTATGCAGAGGCATGCCAAGTAAACAGATTCCACTGTAGTATAAATTAGCGCCTGAGTTTTTGTTATATCCGAGAAAAGTTGGTAAATGAAATAAAGTTTGTCATCGTTGAAGTTTTTTTATATCTATTTTGACAACAAATTAATTAATAAATATTGTTGAGGTTACCCAGCATTTCACTCACCATGCCTTATGCTTCACAATAATTATTGAAAGATTTATTCTGCAGCATAGCAACGATATTTTTGTAATATCAGAAGAAAAAACTTCAAACTTTCAGTTGCATATTTTTTGCAGTGCGCTGGAAGCCTAATAAAAAGAGACGATTGAAAAGTAAAACACTCTTTTGTTTCCACGTTAGTTTATCTACTTTAATCATGAGCATTTTTAATTGATAAAAATATAATATTGATACAGGACTATTTATAAATTATTTTTATTTTAATTTAGAAGGTTGTATAATAAATATGTCTTTTTATCCATGTCCCCTCCTAATGTGAAGCATTTTGCCTTCTTATGAAGGCATGTTAACAGATTTTTTCTACGTGAATTGACTGTTACTCAATTGCTCAACCTCTCTTTTTAAAGAGAGTAGAGATAGAAAGATAAAATTAGTGGTAAGTTAATTGCTCTCACTACGCCTGTTTTAGAAAAGAATGAATAAGGGGGAGTTCAAGATATTACATAAATCTATGCCAAATTATCGGTGTTCTAAGTCAAAGATAATGACACCCGACCACGCAGTCAAGTATATTATATATTGTTATGCAATAAAGTCTTCAATGTAAATTTGCAATGCTGAATACATATTATATTTAACAATAAATATGTAAGAAAAAAAGAGTCAATTGTTCTTATTCCACATTTATTTAATATGATCAGAGCCGTTTTTGCTCTTTGTATTAATTTTTTACTGATAAAAATACAGTGTTACTTATACTAAACCAAATTAGACTAATAAGAGTGTTACACGCAATCGGTAATGAATATATGAAAATAATTTGTAGATAATGCTACAAAATATGAATGAGTGATACTAAACTAATATAATTAAAATCACTTTTTTCAATCGGGAGTTTGCTGTCAATATTTGATGGGAAGGCAAAGAAGAAATGATTTATTTTTAAAATAAAGTTTAAATGTATACATATCTTACAAAATTAAGCCGGTCCTGTTAAAAAAAGGAGTAAGTACAAAAGATTTACCCTTTTAAGATTTTAAGATTTAAAGATACCCTTTGACTATGTACTGACAGCGAACACCTCAAATATTAGCAAGAGATAAAGTTTTATTTAATATAATTGTGTTTAAAATAGTTTCAGCTACTCGTTAAAAAAAATTAGTTTATTAAATGTTCAATTTAGTAAGAAAGGTGACTTTGAATGGATAAAAAAAAATCAATTGCGTTGTTATAAACGAATGAATGAATGGTTAATTGGAAATGGACAGCGGTGTAATATCACAAGCTGACGAAAGCAGTTTGGGGAGAAAATGTGGTTTTGACATATACGGTATAAATTTCGGCGTGAAGCAGAAACATGTCGTTAACTGCAAACATTGCAAAGTGAATATATATAATACATATCGGTTTTTGCTTTTAGGCGCCTTAACCATTCAAGCCCGTATTACGTGCATAGCTCGCGAAAACAATACTATGATATAGAATTTATTTATAATAACAAAAGATCGATGATTATTTATAATCATCGATTTCATTAAAATAACTTGAGTTCTAGAAAATATAGCTTGGTTAAAAATACTTCATAGTGAAACAAAATATATTTATGCGAATTTTATAGAATTTTTATTTCACTTGTTGTGTTACAAAATGTGACATATGTTTCACCTCTTAGAGAAGCGACATTTAATTCAGTGCTTCCCAACCTGGGGTCTTCAGGTTTCTCCAACATTCTTTGTAATAAAATATAAACATGTGAAATAGAAGATTTTCGGCGGTCCGCAGACTATTTTTTCAGATTTAGGGGGCCGTGAATGAAAAAGGTTGAGAAGCACTGATCTAAGTAAAACTGTTGCTAACGCAGTATTGTATGCCGAACGATGATTACAATTTGATTAAAAAAATTAATTATACAGTTTTACTAATTTCCACTTTTATTTAATAAGATCAGGGTCGGTTTCATTTATGACGAGCATTATCAACTAATAATCATAAGCGGAACCAGCCCTAATGTTAATAAATAAAAGTGCAAATGTGTGTACATACATATTATTTAATATAATATAATGGCTTTCCATTAAGTATTGACAGTACTAAAATACCTTATCATCCATTTTTCATCGCTCCCAATGTGGATCATATGACCTCCTAATGGAGGGATCTTAACAGAAGTTTTTCTCTGAGAACTGTTTGTTACTTAGTTGCTCAACCTCTCCAAAGGGAGTATTGGGGATAGAAGGGAAAGGCTAGGATAGGACCAGTGATTAACTAATCACTCTCGCTACGTCCAGTTATTGAAGGATCGGAATGGTGAGAAGGAATATTTAGGCATCGCAAACACTCATGCCTACGAAACAAAAGATAGAAAAGATAGGACTCGAACCCGTGAGGTCCGGGACGGAAGCCAACAACTCTTACCGCTGCACTATAATACCCGACAAAAAACACTTTCTAGTTTAACAAAATATATATAATTAAATTTTATAACTTTGTTATTTCACTTGTTCAGTTTTAAAATGTAACACGTGTTTCACTTCTTCGAGAAACGTAATCTAACTAAAACTGTCGCTATCGCGGTATTGTATGACAAACGATGATTGAAATTTGAGGCAGTTAAGATTCACTGTGTTCAAGAGTACTTAGAACTTCTGATTTGTCGTTGTTGTAATGGATACATACAAAAATGTATCATGTAATAAGCTCGGTATATTTTTTCTGTTGACAATGGCTGTGAAGTTTTGTATAAAATGCCTATTTGGCGTTATCAAAAGCAGCGACACTGGCATATGAAAAACGACACATATACAAAATGGACAAGAAAAGAAGAAAGCCTATGGGAGAAATATATTTCAAGCACATAAACATCTGTATTTCGGCCCTTTATGTGCAAAGATAAGTTATGTCCTTGTTAGGTTTTTTTTTATAGAAATCCTGAATACGCTTTTACGTTTTCCACTGTGAAGAAAACATGACTACAAAGAGCCTCATAAATAAATATACCAAATTTGCCTCAATTTCAGCATGATTCTTATTATTTCACTTATAATAAAAACAGTTCAATATTGATAAAGTAATGTCGTTTCAGTGAAAAAAATAGCAAAGGCATTTCTTATAATTTGCAGTGTCATTAAATTACTATGTTCACTTTTAGGGTGTTCACTGTAATTACTTGGTGGAAAGGCATTATATTAATAAAAACACAATATTCCTTTGTACTTCATTCCACTTTATTTAATATGTCAGGACCGGTTTCGCTCATCGCGAGCATTGTCAACTGATAAGAAATATAATTTAACAATGCTATTTATACAAAAATGAAAAGTTATAAACAACAATCGGCATCGAAAAGAAATTATCAATTACATTAAAAGTGATTCTAAAATAACACAAAATTAATATTTTTAACACATCTAATATATAATTAAAAAGTCATACCAGATTAATAAATTTAGAATGGCCATTGAAAGTAATTACAAACATAATTAAAATTTGGGAATTTTTTGACAAAGTGATAAAATGCTACATTAGTAAAGTGAATAGGCTTAATGATAGTTTCCTGTTTTTCCCCGCTTCCAAGTAGTTGGTGTGTGTACATTCTTAAACAAAATCGACAGCCAGGAAGATTCTGGAAAAGAATTTTTTCAAAGACCATATCAATTCTAACAAAAGAAATATATATATATATATATATGTATGTTTAATTTATATAAAAGAATAGTTAACATGGACTAATGCAATGGATAAAGTAACGGGGAACTAACAAAAATTAATTGATCATTCAAAAGATCTGAACCAGGTAAAAATTTGAATCTATTGATTTCTAGAATTTCCTGCTTGTCTAGTTTGACAGACTTGTTATTTAAATGAATTAATTGATAGTAATGTCAAAGTAATGTAATTGGTAATTTCTTTTCAATGCCAATTGTTGTTTATAACTTTTCATTTTTGTATAAATAGCATTTTTAAATTATATTTCTTATCAGTTGACAATGCTCGCGATGAGCGAAACCGGTACTGACATTAAATAAAGTGGAATGAAGTACAAAAGAATATTGTGTTTTTATTAAAACAGAATATTCATGTGTACTTTATTCCACTTCATCAGTTATAAATGCTCGCAATGAGCGAAACCGGTATTGACCTAGTAAATAAAGTGGAATGAAGTACAAAGGAATATTTTGTTTTTATTAAATTACTATGTTGCGGTTAGTTGGGTTTGCATTACCGGTAAATTAATAAACAATTATCATCGGTAATAACAGTTTAATTTTAAAGTATTGTTTTCTATTGTGTGGCACATTGGAAAAGTGACAGTTGGTTTTAAAATGGTGCGCACCACTGTTCTAAGCCAACAAAATTTAACACGTATTTTGCGTACCTATACTTATATATATTTTAGGCCCTAGTAAGATATAGAGATAAAATCATCATAAGAGTTATATGAAAAAACAGATTATAAAAAATGACAGACAGGGTGAATGCCGCAAAGTCTGAAACAAACTTTATTTGCGCAATTGGACCGGTGCCAAATTTGATTCGGAAAATCACCGTATGCATCATTCCTTGCACTACTTTGAAGTATACTATATTTCGATATATAGCTTGTCTGATTTATTTGTTCGACTAAAGTCAGGAGTGGTCTCTCGTCGGCTATCGGTGTCTTATACTCATCAAAAGAAGAAGAATGAAGATTTTTTCTCAAAAAAGCAAAAAACAATGCGATTTTAAAGGTGGTCATCAACCATTCTGTACGCTTCCATTATATGATCTACCAATATATCTGACAATGAATTATTCATATACTCAGTGATTTTGTAGGAAAAAAAGGTGCCGAAACTCACTTCTTGCCAAGCATTTTAGTTTTTTTTCTAATTCATATCCGTTTCCAATGTGGAGCATATGGCTTTTTTAATAATCTTTTTTTTAAAACAGTATATCAAGCATTAGACCCTTAGTTCTGGACACAGAGTAAGTTTATGAACCTGGTATTCTTTTGTTTTGTGATATTAAATTATGAATCCTACAGTTCTCGTCACATGAAATTCAGAAGAAATCATAGACGGTGACAAAAAGCCAATGGCAATGGTTTCCAAGAAAGAAAAAACAATGAAATTGAAATAAAAATTAAAATATTAAAATGCCGAGAAAAGGTGCCGGAACGCCGTTCCACCACGATACATGATAAAAAAGGCCTGCATTTATGTATTGTTGAAAAAAAATATGTCTCTTTGCAATAGTTTGGGGTAGAACAACCTTCTTTCTTTATTTTACGTTGCTTCGCGTGTGCTTAAAATGGATATATGGAATCAACAAGTTTTCTTATATTGAAA
Organism: Himalopsyche anomala; assembly: GCA_031772345.1. NCBI lineage: Eukaryota > Metazoa > Arthropoda > Insecta > Trichoptera > Rhyacophilidae > Himalopsyche > Himalopsyche anomala. The sequence goes on from CM062828.1 coordinate 2,324,174, forward strand.
TGAATACCATTAAAAAACCTAGCATACATTGCGTAAAAAAATATACGGTTTTTATTCTCTTAAATTAATTATTAGTAATTTCATTATTTTTTTTAAAACAAATATTATTTATTTAGCAAATCATTCATCTGCCGTGAATGCTAAGTCGGTGTTAAGTTATAGTTAATTATCATAATACTATGTTTAAAAAAAATCTTAGAACATTATTATATGTTGAAACGTGCATGATACAATCAAACAAATATAAAAATACAACACACAACGAAAGCAGTGATAATAGTAATAACTATTTCAAGATACTGTCATTTTTTATCTAAAACATAAAAAATGCAACGTCTACCAATATTGCTATATTAAAATTATTTGTGATACAATATCTTCATTTCATCACGGTATTGAAACTATTTATTTCAGAAAATAAATGAGATTAGTTCCTAGAAACTATAAAGCTTTCCGCCATTTCAGCGTTAAAAGCTTAATTGGATAAGGGCCAGTGTTTGTCTTTTGCGCTTTTGAAGATGTCGAAAATTAAAGCTCAACTTCAAACCGTTTCTAATGGAGATTATTTTTGTTGGCGGCTGGGCATCTTATTAATCGCTATAATAATAATAATTAAGGAATGAATTTACTTGACGCGCTTGATCAAGATGTTAAGAAACTATACAGCAGAAATAGTAAAGTCGAGCAGCAATCATGAAAGATTATGAGCTTAATCTGAAATGAAGTTGAGATTGGAAGAATCAATATTTAAGCTTTAATCGCTGTATTCAGGATGATTATATTAGCTATCCAAAACTTTTGATAGAGTCAGAAAAGATTTACAAATCTTTATTTTTTATTGTTAAAATACATCATAATTATTTTTCACTTTTAGAGTGTTCAGTGTCAATACTTGGTGGTAAAGCATTATATGAATAAAAACACAATATTCCTTTGTAGTTTATTCCACTTTATTTAAAAGGTCAAGACCGGTTTCGCTCATTACAAGCGTTGACAATGCATCAGTTGACATTGCTCGCTATGAGCGAAACTGGTCCTGACCTTTTAAATGAAGTGGAATAAAGTACAAAGGAATATTGTGTTTTTGTTGAAATAATTATTTTTGATAAAACATAAATAAATGCGTGTTTAACGTCGTTGACGTCGGTAACGTAGGTCACGGGCATAAATCTTAGCACAGACCGTTTTTATAAATTGAATTTCAATTGATTTATGGATTTCGGTCCGAAGGCATAGATGTATGAGATGTTTTAAATTCTCTCCCGCTCATCCTATCTTAAAAATAGGAGTGACGAGAGCAATTAGCTAACTACTACTCCTGTTCGAGTACTATCCTCTTATCCCTACTCTCTTTGAAAAAAGAGAAGATGAGTAACCAGGTTACAAACAATTCTTGTTCAGATAAACTATAAAGAGTGCATGTGCTCCACATTAGGAGTGGACATGGCTAAAAATATTTCGTGAAACATAGTAAATTTATTTATTTAATAGCCAAATCAATAATTATTATGCTTTTAAGATATACTAAAAAAAATAATTGTCATTTTCATTTAAAATTTATCTCTTTCCGGAATATTACTTCGGTGTAGAAGATCACTTTTTTCTAGTGATGAAAAAACCGTGATTCCGAGACTAAAATTAAAATGTTTCTTAATTCTTTTCATAAGATTAGTTTTTGTATTTCGGTAAATAATTTAGTGACATTTTAAAAAAGGCCGGGAAAAAGAAAATTTCTTAACTTTTAAAAGCATCTGATAAAAACATATGTTAATAAGATGAGAGTCGTTGAATTATATAAATTTTAATTATTTTTAAAAGATCTATTACGTATCCAACCATAGTACTACTAAGCACATAGTCAAAGACTGGAGTTATAGGGACATTAGGTTAATTAAAAGGATAGTTCATAAAACAAGAAGTTTTGCAATTAAAAAATAAAATATCGGTGAATAAAAATACGTTTTTGTGGGTAATTATTTTATATAATGGGAAAAATGTAAGTCCGAATTTTTTTAGTAATGCAGCCTTCGTAGCTGGCTCAAAGTCCATGACGTGGGTGATCTGACGTATTGTGAAAAAATACGAATTGACATATTGTCGCCATTCTACGATAAAGTAAGCGTTGTATAAAATATTTTGGTATAACGACGTATTAACTTATAGTATTGTTATGTTTTATTTCATAATAGATATTATCAAATAAACAATATTTTTAGTACGGATGTATGAATAAAAAAGATGTATCTTTCTTCTCTGTCTAAATACAGGAAAATTAAAACAGTTTGCAATTTTATTATAATAGTACAAAAAATCTGTTTGATGTTTTTTTTTTATTTGAATTCAAAATGAATTTTAATAAAGTTTGTTAGCATTGTGTTTTTAAAATTCAGCGAAAACAGTTTTGATTTATTCGTGGAATAAATCAAATGTCAAATTGAAAACTTTGATTATTTATTTCAATCTGTAAAAACACACTTTAACCAAATTTTCTACTGACTTTTTTTCTTTATTAGATAATTGATTTTATTATAAAATTGATGGTCAGATCCATAGTTCAGTCGTCAATGTCATTGGCTACCAGGATGGATTCCACGTATTCAAACTCCAGTACTAACAGCAATTGATTTTGTTTGAATGCATAGATGACTGCGATGTCTGAAAATCCTTTCCCACCCCAATCATATGAAAACGGGACGTAGCGAGAAAAATTGGGTAACGATTAGATAAGACTTTGATTTTAAATACGTAGATAATATCTCAATTATCTGAAATAAACAGTCAGGTAATTGTTCTCTATTCGTTAGACTGTATAATTGAAAATATCAAACTCAATATGACGAAAATGTCAACATTCAACGCAATAACAAAATTCAAAGAATTTGTAAATAAAAAAATATTAGGTTCATGTCTGAGTAAATTTCAATTAAATTGTAAATAATATATGGTACTACTTACTAGAGTATAAAAACTCAAGAAAAAAAACATTTATTCTTATGATACATTCAACGTTATAAGGGTTTTCGTGTTAAAATTTGTCCAAAAATGTGGCTAGTAATTTTTTATTAAATTGAATATTTTTTACTGAGTACACCAAAAATAACGTAGAGTATGTCGTCCCTCGTTGGACACATTCTTTTCTTCATAGGCGGCTTACGAAAAAAAAATAATAACACAAACTTGCACTCATAGTATATTTTTTTGTTAATAAACCGGAAAATTGCTTTTTTAACTGGAGGATTTTTTCAATAGAATTCTTGTTTACTTTTAAAATCACTTATGTTTTATTTACGTTTTGAATATAGTTATACCCATATATGTTAGTTGAAAGATATCATAAAACATTGAGTCAACGTATTATAAGAAACTAAGAAGTAACAACTAAACGATTCTGAGTAAACGGTAAATAAAAAAATCAAACCTTTAAACTGAATATATTATGTCATTGTCCTTTTTTATAATTATTAATCCATATCCGCTCCCAATGTAAAGCATACGTCCTCCCAATGAAGGTATGCGAATGTACGTTTTTTCTAACAGATTTTTTTGTTACTCAGTTGCTTAACCTCTCTTTTTCTAAGAAATTAGTATGGATTGATAGATAAGACATGTCTAGTGGTTAATTAATCGCTATTGCTATGCCCTGTTATTTTTTAAAATATGTTTTTTTACTTGGATTCTTAAACATATGATCTTTTACGATAGCTAACGACGTTGACCGATACGCCACAAGATAACTATGATTTTAAAATAAAGATTAATTTATGCTGATCTGACAATAAATAAAGATATGACTGACACTATCCTGCATTTAAATCTGTAATAATATTAAGTACTACTTTTGCCAAACTGATATAATAAATTAATTAATTGATTACAACAGTTATTCCCGAGAAAAAAATGATATTCAAAAATCTCACTGTGAACACACTCACTTTAATTTTGTTAATTTTATTTCTTTCCAACCGTTCGCCAGTTCGGTGATGATTAAATTTAACTATATGTATGAAATGTTAGTCGTAATTGCTTTGTCATGTAACTAGTGCAAAGATTTGGTGTATCTGCAACTTGTATACGATTCACAGAACATTATATGGACACTGGAACGAGCTTAATTCTCATGGAAATCATCTATAAACTTGATTAATTCTTAAATGTTTGGATTGACATGATTGCAATGAAATTATTTTAATCTTACTGTGGCCTGTTAAGTAAGTTCAGTCTAGAAAAAAAAATGCCGAACAAAAACTTTAAACTTTCAATTCAATATTACATTTTTTTCATAGAATGTTTTAAAAGCGTTTTGTAGCATATACCGTGCGAAAGAAAAATTATGATAAGTAATTCGCAAATCTTAAATAAAGCATTTATAAATTTACTGGTAGAATATATTTTTTAAGAAAAATATATTCAGTTTTTGAATTATTTCTTACTCATTGGTGTTAAAAATATAATTTAAAAATAAGCTCCTAATATAATAAAGACATATTTACCGTATTTTTCTGTTTGAAAACGCAAATAAAAGAAGACTAAAAATACATCTGAATACATACAATACAGTACAAAACGAATTTACAATACGTATTTTTTTTATTCATTTTCCAATAAAATGATATTCTATGAAAAAAAAATTGAGTTGTTATTGCTACAGCTTCCTGTGAGGATTGAAAATGTACGGGAAAAGGAAACTATTCAATATTTAAGTATTCTAACGATTTTTGTACTATGTAAAATATAAGGATTCTTTATAAATTGTGGGTCGCTTTGTTTCTTCCAAAGCTATGTAAAAGTTCCTAAAAATCCTTTAAAGTTGAAAAAATACGCAAAGAGAAGCCATCCAAAAAACGTATCCAAACGTTTATGAACAATAATAATGATAAAAATAAACGTAATTTTAACAGTATTTCAAAATATTATGTTGAAATTCAGCCCATGATCGATGAAAGTTTATTTAAATAAAAATAATTTCGTGACGAGTTAAAAAAATATACTATATTATAGGTAGTGTCACAAAAAAATATGAAGAAAAAAAACGAAAAATTTGATTCCAGTATATTTTTTAAGAGAAGAAGAAAGAAGTACGTGAGAATTATTCCAAAAACGCGTTGAAAGATGTTTTGAATGGGAATTTTAAGTGAAATATATTTTGAAAATAAGTTATTTAATATTCTCATTCTTATTGAATAATTTTGACCTCATAGTGGTAGAAAATTAACTTGAGATGAGTAATGACAGTTAACACATTAAAAGTAATCAATTGTTTTTTTTTTTGGTATTCATTACTAATAATATTTTCTAACGTATACAATTTTACACGTATCATGCGAGATTTTCTATTTTAATTAAGCTTAGAGTTTTTAAAAAATATATGTAACGATGTATGATTTTTTTTTTTATAGATTTGTTTATTACGTTTGCACTCCAAATTCAGAGACACAAAAAAATATACTTTTTATATTATAATTGAGGAAAATAAATATGGTTTTATGATTTTTTACCCATGTCAAAGTAAAACAACCAATTGTAAAAAAACGTGTGTTTTCGTGTAACCGATATTTTTGAAAATGTTTGACTATACGATAGGCGTAATTAACGATTTTGACTAAAGGTGCTTGTTATATTTTTTATATTTAATTTTAACTTCTAGACGTTTTGTTTCGATAATAACATTTATATCATCACTTTTAATCACTTGAGACTTTCTTAGATAAATTTACAAAGATAAAATTCCAAGAAATATGTATTTAAAATTGAATTAGACTTTTTCTTCACTTATCTGCACCACTGTTTAGTCTAAGAAATGTTATTTTTAACAGTTAAATTTTTATATCTAAGTTTGAATTAATATAAAATAAGGGACCGTTACTGGATAACATTCATATCACCATGTTTTGTAAAGGGCTGAAAAAAATAAAAATCTCTTATTTATATTTCACCCATGAACAGAACACATGTTGTCAATAAACAAAAAAAAAACACTAAAAATATCTCGACTGAAGGTGCAAGTTCATCCGTGCACTTGAACGCCTGAATATGCCGAAAGGCGAAACTCGGTTCGTTAGTGACAAAAATTGTGTAAATGTTCATAAATTGAACGATTAAAATTTACTAAAAATACCTTAGATTTTTAAGAAAACTGCAAATTGCACTTGTATTAGGAATAGACTTATAAGACAACCCTGAAGAATAATGCTCGTAAAAATTGTATGATAACAAAAAATACTGTTTTTTTCTTGAGATATCTCAAAGGTCATTCAGTAGCGTGCTTAAATCTGGTTTTAAAGGTTAAAGTGATAAATGTTATTAACCTAATGAATTAAATTACATGTTGTTAGATATAACATATAAATTATGCGTTCATTTAACATTCCAAACTAAATACTAAGTGAACTGTTAACTTAATAACAGTTCATCAAACATAATTTTCAAATACAAAGTATTCTAGCAAGCAGGGACTGCAATACCGATATTATCGACACCGATATCCCGGTATTCATTGTGTTTTTTTTATACTAAAATACTGGTTTTAAAAGTGCGAAAATACCTGTACTTCGGTATCGAAAATAAATTTTGAATGAATATAAATCATAAAACATATTTGAATAAAATTGATCGCGACCGATTGATAATATTTAAAAGTTCCAGAATTTATGACCGTTTTTAATGTATTATAAAATTTTAATAAATCGTAGGTTAACTATTTGAAGAAATCAGACGCTTATGATTAGAATTAATTTTAATGGCTGTACTTTAATTAAAAAAATATTTGAATAACAGATTTTGATTTACTCACCCGGTATTGAAATTCCATTTTATTTTATAATACAGGAATTGATATGTGCAACTTTGGCTGGGTGGTGGTGGGAAACGAACTTGAATTGATATATGCAATCCCGGTATTTAATATGAAATAGCGGTATTGTAATCTCTACTAGGAAGGTATGCGATATCTGACATTGTTGTCTAATAGAATAGATTTATTCGAATGTAACGGCCATATTTAATTAAAATAGTTGATTTAATGATATATGAGCTATTCCAATAAAATGTTTTTTTTTCAATCGGATTTTTTGAAATAATCATTTTATTTTTTAATATGGGCAATAATAAATTTGAAAGTGGATCGCCTGTTATAACTCAACTTCTTTTGATTTAGATAAACAATATTAAATCTTTCAAGTTAATAACTTTGAGTTTACGGTGGTAATGAATTTTGTTTATAAAACATAACCTTTTCCACTAATTTAGCTCTTCCATGTTTTATTTTCTCAATCCCGAAATTTCGGGATTGGATACCCTAAATTATCCGCTGAACGCACGAAATATAAATGGTGTCAATTTACTCGCTCGCTCATTTTACTCATCGAATCACTAGGCCCAGTATACTACTTTTAGATTATTTAATATTTGGCCATTTTCATCTTTCTCTAGCGTACTCGTCAGGTTGATGGTCGTAATGAGTAAACAATCGACTTTAGTACTGTAAATAATATATTTATACTAACCTTTTAGCCGCCGTAGAAAAAAGTACGTAATCAACTACAAAGCCGGCTATAATTCGCAATTATTAATTAAATTAGTTATTGATACGAATCCCAGTACGGGTAGTTTTATAAATTGACTTTTCAATCGATTTATGAATTTCTGTTCAAAGGCATGGATGTATGTGACGTCTTGAATTCCTCCCTCACACCCATCCTATCCTATGAACGGGACGTATCGAGAGCGATTAGCTAACCACTAGTCCTGTCCTAGCCCTTTCCTTCTATTTCTACTTAAAAAAAAAAAAAAATGACACGTTAACTCGTAATTGGTGCGTTAAGCACGAACATTTTTACGACATATTTCATCTGTGGCAACCATCGAGTAAAAGATCAGAGTTTTTCATTCTTGTCACTATGATGCACATAAACCCGAGAAGGTTTTTATATAAGTTCTCTGAAACGTATTAAACATAGGAAAGTAAAAAGTATCTTATTATAATATGTAATTACGTGTTTTTCTCCTATGTTTGTTGATTAAAACTGTTTTTGAACACATTTATTTGATAAAAATAGCACTATTGTATTAAAAATGAAGGGTTTCAAAACATTTTGGCTTGAGCTACACCCGGAAGGAAGTAATACATAATACAAACATCACAACTGACAAATTATTCATTGAAAATCATAAGGAACCCATGTAAACGTGGGTGGGTTAGCTACCTTAGGGAAGTTTTGTTGTCATTTAAGGAAAGTACATGTTTTTTTTCTATAAATAATCATTTAGTTGAAGAAGTAACTTTTTAGAAGTAACTTTAATATATTTCCGCCAAAAATAGAACTGTTTAATGGAGTAGTCAAATGTTAACCAAAAACAAAAAAAAGGTAACACAGCTTGTCAAATAGTCGAGTGGAAAACGTTCTTCACCTCTTGTCTTATTCGGTTGAAACAATTTGACAATTTTTTTTTTGCAACATCATAATGGAAACGGGATATTTTTGATTCCTCTTTAAATTTAACGCGGAGTAGATTAAGCTTTTCTGCCACGGTGGATTAACAGTATACGGATACACAGGATACCTAATATCACTAAAACTAAATGGCCGAGCAAGTCACATTCTCTTTTTTCTTTCTATCATTATTTTTTTAAGCACAACAGTGCATGGTTAAAAGATAAGTCCCGTGCAGCTCTGTAACGGGAAAATAATATGAAGAGTATATTCTTTTCTTTTCTTGGTATATATATCTTTCTTTTTATTAGTCTTACTTAATTTTGTATAAAAAGCCCTCTATCGATTTTATTAATTGATAATAGATAGTGATGATAAAAAACGGTCATAATCTTAAATAAAATATGTTTCTACCAAGGATTGACAGTAACAAAATCAAACAGGGGTTATTCGTAAATGTATGTTTATATTGATCGGAATATCAAGTAAGAAATCAGCGTATTTATTTCCACGAAAACTATTTTAAGCATTTCGTATTATTTTTGCTATTATTATATTATTGTTTAGTTTATATATGCCAAAAAATACATTCAATAAATTCAGCATAATAAAATATTAACTGTAATTGCTTTGAAATCATGATATTTTTTTCAAATAAAAAATACGTCGTCAATTACATGGTGTGTTAATAATAATTTTTTAGCTGTTTTTAAAGTCTGTATTTTTTAAATATTATTATCGTATGAAATAAATATATATCCCAAAAATACTTAAGTTAATTTGTAATTTAGATATGATAGTAAATTAAAACGATGAAGACTTGTTTTCTTGATAGATAAATATTCAGCTCAAAATAATGATAGGCATATGTATGTATAATCAATTATAAGCTCTGTATTAATGGCTTGAAGTCGCAAGGTGAAAATAATTATGATGACCAGTATTGTAAAATTATTACAAAACCAGAGTTTCTGTTTCATCGATTTATTAAGTGGTATAGGTAATGGTCGTATAAATGCAAACATACAAGAATTAACATTTTAAGCTGTGCAATTAAAAATATTTTTTTATGATATTGTAGTAAACTAAGAGATTAGCTGTTCAGCTTGTTTTTCGAAGTATATTTGTCTACTATGATGAAGACTGTGAATTTTTAATGAGTAAAGTGGTATTCTTAGAATAATTTTCAAAGTGCAAACATGCAAAATATATCGAGTCACATGAAAAACCTTACTATGTTATGTGCAATGTTTGGGGACAGTTGCAGCGGCATATAAACTCTATGTTCTGGGTCATATTGGGGAAATTCGCTCCCTTATGAATGTGCCGTTTATTATGAACTTAATTTAACGTAAGAGACTCAGTAAAAAAATGGGCCATACGCCAGTCTTGGACGTACGTACATATTAAATACAATGTCCACGTGGTCGCATATCTGTACGGCGATTTTATATATGTATTATTCAAGAGACTTATGAGTGTACAAAGCCATTGATTTCTTTTTACCCTTAAAACGGGGCGTAGTATGAGAGATTGGTTAAATATCTCTCATATTCTAGTGACGTCAATGTATCTTTGCCATCTCCGAGAAAAATAATTTAAGCGACTGGTTGACTACTGGGTTGCTTTCATAAAATGTGATAAGATGCTCCATAAGAATTTTAATTGATTTATACGAAAACTGACAATTCTCTTTAAAAAAAAAAATTTGCGCTGAAAATACCGACGGAAGAATTCTAAAAGACATTCGATTAAGAAAAACTTAAAATAAAAATGCTGAAAAAACATTATTTGCTTACGCATAAAACGTAATGTAATTAATAAAAGTGTACTGATAAATCAAAATAAATTCGTTTTGAATATTCATTTGTATTATGTTTTGCTTCCATGCCACTCAATTAGCAAATATCGGAATAAATATAATTATAACAATAATATCAGTTAAATAACCATCAATCAGATACAGGAATTTAAATTAGCTATAGATTTAAATTATTCAGGATATATTTAATGTTATTAAACATGAGTGGTTTTGTATTTTGTACGCTGTGCAAAATTATCATTAACGCTTACAACAAATTCTTGGATAATCAGATTCAAATGATCATAAATGTTATTAATTTATTCATAGATGCTTGATAATGTAACTAGCATAAGATCTTTTAATTCGTAGTTGTATTTATCAGATATAAGCAAACTGATTTTTTTTTCATTTTTGAAAACTATTTTCTAAATGCTTTTTAAAATATTGGGCTCATTTAAAAAAAAAAAAAAAATTGTAACATAATTAAATGTTTTAAATCCAAGGTATTTTTCAGTGAGAACACGTTATTTTAATCATCCAATCTCAGTTTTTTATGTTTAAAACTACAAATTTCAATGTCATTATTACTAAACGTAAATGTCTCTTATAAATTAAAACGAATTTGAATTTACTAATGCTATTGAATGTTGGAATTGTGGATTCTAATATTCGATTTAGTTTGGCACATATTAAATATGGGCAATTTTAATGCTTGAAGCCAGATTTAAATCTTTCGATTATTATTTCGGAATGGTCTTGTTTTCTCCTTAGGTGAGAATATTTTTTTAAATGAGCGGTCAACAAAATAAAATAATCCTATGTTGCGTGCTAGTTTCCCCAAGAACTTTTGTCGGGGTTGTACTGCGAGCCAACGTTGGGGTATCATATTGTTTAAGTGATGGATCTAGGCAAAGGATTGATACAGAGAACGATGAATGCATAAATGTTTAACACACCGGTGTTTCAATGGGACTAAAAATAACAATACAAATGCAAACACGATTGATTTTAGTTTGATTAAAGAAATATGATATCATAATCATATCTAATTTTTACAAATCGTAGAGAAATAGATAATATACCATAATTTGTATTACTTTGTTATTCCACTTGTCGTGATAAAAACTTGTGACACGTGTTTCGCCTCTTTGAGAAGCATATTCAGATTATCGCAACGTTTACGAATTAACTAAAAAAATATTCAAATCTTTTGTCATAAATTACAAAATAAAATTCGGGATTTGTCCTTTTCTACTGGAAGCAAAAAATGGAAAAAAAAACTTTGATAGTACTAATTATTCATTATGTGTGGGAAAAGCCAATGGAAATAAATTTAACAATGTTGAGTCGATCTATCTTATTTCAAATGTTATGAACCATCAAACACAAACATTTTTATTATTTACTTTATTGATTTCCAACAAACTCAAAGCTATTAATTATGCGTGGGAATTTAAAATCTATGAGAATGTAAAAAAAACAATATCAAATAAATAAAAGTTTTCCAGACAAAAAACGTCCTGTATATTTTTTTTCTAACAGTTAACAATGCTTTTTTTATGTAAAAAATAGGCATACAACTGTTGATCGATTAGGGTCATTTCCGATAAAAAAAAAAACAACAGTCTGTTTCAACTGTCAACGGCCAGATTACACGAGATGTGCGTGTTTTGCGAATTTGTCAAGCATGACTGAGTTTTGTTTAAAAAGAAAACAATTTTAAGTTGAAACTCTGCAGAAAAATCATTATGATATGTAATTATTAAAACAACGTAATGATTTGACTTAATTAATTTACTTACCAATTTGGGAAATGCGTTGAATTAATTAAAAATATTATCAAAACAATCTGCGTGTAATAAAGACGCCGCGCGAATGCAAAGGGTTATAATATTATGAATCTCTTAACACAGAAGCCGGTTCTATATTAAATGTTTGCATCATGGGTTTGTTATTAACGAAGGATTAAATTAATTCAATCCGCATACTTTAAGGTGTTGACATATTTGTAAGCAATAATGTTGTGGTCTGGAAAAACCATTGTATTATTATAAATTCACAATATTATATAATTTAATTGTTTTATGGATTGTTTACCGATAATTCATGATACAGTGACTATTTTTTATTATGAAAATTAATAAATCATAATATTAATAAAGAAACATCGACTGCCTGAGCAAAAACATCGTCGCTCTTGACATTTAAAAAAATAACAATGTTTTTTACTACAGTAAATATATATGTATCTAATTATTTGTTAACCAGAATTGTATTCTAAAGATTTTTGAAATTATTTGAACTTGCGACACCGATACAGTAATAAATAATTAAACGAATCTGTGTGTTGAAGTCATAAAACTGCAAAGTATATTTTGTTATAGTAAATTTATGTAGTAAGTCAAACATATGGATTGAATTTGCATCTTCTTGGTAGAACTTCATTGTAATAAGGTAAAAAATATCAACGTATTTAGATCTCAAATTTTATATAAGATGAGTTTATAGCTATTTCGGCGTGCGACATCGTCAGCACTAGTTCTAATGTCGAAATAGCTATAAACTCATCTTGTGTAAAATTGTAAAACTAAAACCGTTGATATTTTTCACCTTATAATAATTCAAACATAATTTAGCATAATTGAAATAGAGTTTGCCTAGGTTTAGTTGTAAAAAAATATTTTATGATTAATTTAGTAAGTTAAATGAAGGAGAAAGTTTTATTAAGATTTATGTGATTTCTTGTCCTGTGGGGATTTTACCAAAGAGATTCTGTTTATTTGGTTGCTGGCTTATTGGTTCGAATTTTAGATGGAAAACTTATTCATTGATTATATCAATCTATTAATGGATATGTTTCCATTATTGAATGGGTTCCCGTCATGTTTTATACCTTCTAAACCACCCCCTACCGGATAATGTGAGAAAGAGCGATTAGTTTAACTAAAAGCTCTTTACTTATTACATTATTCTTTCCTTACTTTATCCAAAAGAAAGAAATGTTAAAAGACTTACCATTAATCGCTCAAAAAAGTTGTTTCAAAGAAAGCTATAAGCAAAACATTGAGAGAGCCTATGGCCAACAATCTGAAAATATATATGTTTTCATTGAAAATGTTTTATTACAGCATTTCCCAAACCTGTTCATACCCGTCGGGTTTTATAGTGTAATATTTTTTTACCACACCCGCTCCCAATGCGGAGCATATGGACTCCTAATAAAGTTTATCTCAATATATGTGTTTCTACGAGAACTGTTTGTTACTCATTTGCTCAACTTTTCTTTTTCCAAAGAGAGTAGGATTAGAAGGATAGGACTAGCACAGAGCTAGTGGTTAGCTGATTGCTCTCGATACGTCCCGTTCATAGAATAGGATAGGTGGGAGAGCGGAATTCAAGACATCACATACATCCATGCCTTCGAACAAAAATTCTGAAATCGATTAAAAAATCAATTTATAAATCTGTCCCTACTGGGATTCGAACCCGTGACCTCCGTTACCAAATCCAACGACGTTGACCACTTGAACACACAGACGGCTTTAAAAAATACTTACTTAATTATAAATATGTTCATTTAACAATTAAAGCAGGATTATGAAACATATTGTAAGAATTCATCGAATTCCGCAGCAATTAATGCCTACAAATCCCAAGTGGTAGCATTGCGCCTGAGAGATCATCGACCTTGATCCTTTGCTGATGATTCTAAGAAATTCTGGAAGTGGAGACAATATGAGCTCAATAATTCAGATGTAGCCAAGAGATTCAATCAACTACGACGCCAATCAAATGGTCGCTAATTGTATAAATTTGTTAATGATGACACTAAAAAATCAATTACTTTAACGATCTCAGACCTGCGAGATGGCAATAAATTAATTAATTAATTTATTGATGTGTACAATTTTCTATTACAGTAATAATAGTTTCTTTTATCGTTTGAATAGTAATCAAATTATTATACATATACCTATACGACCATTCGTTAAATTATAACTGGTTAAGAAAAATTAAGCACTGTCTTAAATGGAAACCAACGGAAAATGGAATCCCGAGATTCCGAATGGTTGTGGATACATTCAAATCCCCAGATTAGAAAAAATAATCATAAAACATTCGGCATTAGTTTATTACGCTGCCAATCGTCGAATGCTATCATAATTCACGTTACTTTTCCGCAACCAGTGCTTTTTTTAAAACTCAAACTTTTTACTTAAGTATGTTTTTTTTTAAAGAATTTAAGTCGAGTTTGTAGCAATCCGACTGTTTAAATTTTCCTTTACAGCAAATGCAGCAATAATGTAGTGAATTTTACATAACAATGTAAATCATATTAAAAAGCAAGATTCACTTTTCCAGAAGTTTTATCTACAAATATAAAAAAAAAACAGTTTTATTTTTTTTCCAACCTTCAAGGATTATAAAAACTTTATTTACCAAGCCATCATGTATGACACGACAAAGTTCTTTTGTTTTTATGTACCTGATAAGAAAAATAGTAAAATTCAAAATCTTAGTTAAACTTACTGTAGCAAAAACATGGTTTCCCATTTCCGGTAAACAAAATTTACTCTTTGTTACAGTGAAAAGACATCTGTCACTTTAAAGTCTACCCTCTTACATAAATTTAGATATAGCTGATGTCAGAGATGTAGTATAACTATAAACAATCGTAAATCTTTCTTAACAATTTGAGATATTACCACTATTGGGAATGAAGAAGATGCCTAAAATATTCTCTTCCTTAAATCATAATATGAAAATATTTTAAAACTGACATAAATATCTCAAATAATATTGTATAAAGAAGTTTAAAAAAAACTGAATTATTCACAAATCATATGTGATTTTGTGATAAAGCATCTGTTCAACACTTTTATCACGAAAAATATCTCATTATCTCCATAGATTCATCAATAACACTGTCGAAAAGTGGTATCAATTGTATTTGACATCTATGTCATTCAAGTTTCATATATTTTAGCGAAATATTTTTTATTGCCATTTGAAGAGTTAAAGAAAAAACATAATTTAAAATCATTTAACTATTAGACGATTTATAAAACGAAAGAAAAGTAAAAGATATACCTACGTGTTAACAGTTTTTAAAATCTTACAAAATATTGATTTGTCCTGTTATAATAATATGTGATTTTATTTCCCTTCTCATAAATGAACTTATAATTATAATATTATTCATATCATTCTTATACTTACTTGACATATTTGTTTTTTTTATCCATTTCCGCTCCCAATGTGGAGCAAAGGGCTCCTAGTGGAAGTATCTACACAGAAGTTTTTCTGCGAGAACTTCTGGTTACCAGTTGCTTGTCATGTCTTTGTTTCGAAGAGTGTATAAATATAATGGATAGGATTAATTCAAAACACCTTGTTAGTTCGAGAAAAATAATGGTGGGGTGAAATTTGTAGAAATGACAAACATCCATGTATTCGAATAGAAATCGAAAAATTGGTTGAATAAATGCTGCTCGTACTAGGATTCGAGCCCGTGACGTCTGTAATGGAAGATCACGACTTTGACCACTGTGCTATTAACTCGAAACTAATGACCAGATATTATAATTTCTTTTAATTTATATTTAATAAATAATTTAACATATTTACTCGTGACAGATATAATTATAGAGAATAAAAAATATTTTTCCTAAAATTTATTTAGGAGCCCAAGATGGATGGATCATGAATTAAAATAGGTAAAACATATTTAATGAAAAATAATGGTAAATAAGTTGTTCAAAGTAAAGTTGAAAAGATGAGGTTGAGATAGAAATATACGTAAGGTCACAGTTTTCTTTGGAATCATCATTTTTTAGATTTTGTTAAATAAAAATATCACTGTCACCATCGTAGACCGTTAATGTTTATAAAAATCGTATTTCTCAACAGTTTAGTCATAAGTGATATTGTGTATTTATCTTTAAAATATTATATCAAAGAAGTGGAACACGTTTCAAATTTCGTAGCACATAAAGTTTAATAACAATTTTGATCCATCAAAAATACGAAAATGATTTTTTTACATAACCATAAAATACTATGAACAATATTGATAGCTTATTTGCTGCTATATGTAATATAATAGTTATAATCGAGAGATGTTTTTATTATGATCAAAACTAATCATTATTCATATAGTTATAAATATTTCTCGTGTGCAGTTAAGTGATTGAGAAAATTGCATTTTATTGTGTCTTCAAGTATATAATTATAAACGACGCTCAAGGTTTGAGGAAAATGCAACACACGGGAGTTATGAACCTTTAAATCTTTACTTAAATATCGTCACTTTACTATAACAGCCTCATAAGCTTCTTTTACAGAATGTTTTCAAAAAATCATTTTTAATTTTGTCAAAAATTCAGTACTCGAATGTTTGTATAAACAGTTCGTAAGTCTTATTGTTTTCATGATGGAATTGACGCTTTATTGCTAGATTTATTGATTATGGTTCTCCATAATCATATATGTCAAACTGCACGTTTTATTATTGTGTTTTTGTTTTGTCTTCTCAGACAGACTTAAGTCGACTAAATATTAATGGAACGATATTAATAAAATATGTGATTGGATTTGGTTAATATCTTAATGTTTTATATTAAAATGTCATTTTCATGTCAGATCCCAATGGGAAGCATATGGAGTTGAGGTGAAATTTATATCAACAGAAGTGTTTCTACAAAAACTGCTTGTTACTCAGTTGCTCAATATTTTTTTTACGAAGAAAGTAGGGAGTTAAATCTAATCGCTCTCGCGACGCCCCATTTTGTGGGAAAGGACGGGTATGAGAAGGGAAGTAAAGAGATCACATAAATCCAAGAATTATTAAATCTTTTGAAAAATCAATTTATAAAACTCTCCGTACTATGATTCGAACCCATGACTTCAATAACCGAAGCCAACGATGTTGATCTCTCGACTACGCAGGCGACAAACAATCAAATTCAGTTAAAATAAAAACGCATTCCTATGGTATACTCTGCAAACTAGTTTTTAATGTCTCGGCAAAACGTTCATGTGATTTAAACGTGGGTATTTGAATTACTAATAAATATATTCAGCTCGGGTGACATTGATTCTCTATCGCGTGAATGGCTTAACCACTCGACCTGCACGAACAACTTGTCGGTGGAAGGACATTATCTGTTTCGACATGGCGTATTTATTATATTATAATTGACAATGTTTGTTCACTTCACCGTGCGCCACTGTGAATTATTTAACTCTTAAGAGAAATTGAAGTTATTTAAATATTGTTAAGAAAGTATAAAAGAAGCTAAACAAACACAAGTCATACAAAATTTTGATGTTCTTTTTACCATTACTACCTGTAAATAAAAAGCCTTATAATAATACATACAACTTTTATTTAATTAGATTTGCACTAAATATACACTGATAAAGATCTATTTAAAAAAAAACTAAGAAAGATTTATAAAGGTCTAAATTGATTATAGAAATATGAAAAAAGTTTAAATAAAATTACACAAAATATTGATGAACGAAACTTAAATATCCATAATTATGATTTTAATATCACTTTGAAATTTATGATACAATTGACAATCACATTAACAAAAAAAAAAATACAAATTCGAATGTTTATATAAAAATCGTGGAAAATTTAGAAAAAATAATATATATCGAAGATAATTGGTATATTAGCAATATAATCGAATCTAAGAAGCTCTTAGGTAAAGTGGGATTAAATGTTTTTTTTGATCAAGAGCTGATTTATCGAAACCCATATGTATCAATAATTCTGCTTTTTGAGATTTTTGTTAATTATGATAAAAATTGTGGCTAAATGATATTCTTTTGACTAGGAGTTTATGTAATTTCTTAAGTATAAAATATGAAACAAAAAATCATTTAAATAAAGGACTTATATTGAGTTAGTTCATATGTATATTTGTTTATGCTAGACAAAACTTCACAATACACAAGTGTCCTTGTAACCTAGTTCAAATTACGGTGATAAAAAATAAAAAACTGGTATTAGAGAATAAACTTCTATAATAGCGAATCGTGTATGGCTTCTTTGTATAATTCACCACTAATCTTTATTCCGTATTGCTATAAACACTTTAGACGGTGTTCACTGTCAATACTTGGTGA
Organism: Himalopsyche anomala; assembly: GCA_031772345.1. Classification (NCBI taxonomy): domain Eukaryota; kingdom Metazoa; phylum Arthropoda; class Insecta; order Trichoptera; family Rhyacophilidae; genus Himalopsyche; species Himalopsyche anomala. The sequence continues at coordinate 2,342,546 of CM062828.1, forward strand.
AGGCATTATATTAGTAAAATAACGATATCCTTTGTACTTCATTCCACCTTTGATTTAATATGTCAGCGACCGGTTCCGCTCATTACGAGGCATCGTGCAGTTGACGTAATGAGCGAAACAGTTCCTGACATATTAAATAAAGTGGAATGAAGTACAAAGGATTAATCTTTTTTTACTAATTGCTATTAAACATTTACGTTATTTCTTAATATATATTTTTCCATTGAAATATACATTTAAAAAAAAACAGACAATTGATGACAACAATATTTCACTATTTTTTTAATGACTGTTATTTGGTTCTGTAAGTTTAATAAAAAATGCTAGTTTTAAATATTATTTAAAAGTGTTTTTTTATATAGCATTACGAACACATTTTTTCATACTATAGATCCTGTAAGCCGGCTGTGTGTTCGAGTGGTCAACGTCGTTGGTTTCAGTTACGGTAGTCATGTGCTCGAATCCCAGTTCAGATTGTTTCTAATAATTAATTTTTAATTGATTTATAGATTTCGCTTTGAAAACATGGGTATATGTGATGTTTTAAATTCTTTACCACACTTTTTATCTTCTTATCCTCAAAACGGACCTTTTAAATTTGAAAAAAGCGTCCATTAAAAATTACTCACAAAAAGGCTTTTCTTAAACAAGTTATAAAATAACTGTCAGCTTGGGTCAATAAAACATCAGTCTTCGTAGACTTGAAAATTGAATATATTTTATAATTTACCTTTGACCTAAAGAATGAAAGCACAAAAAAACGTTGTTGTCTTCCTACGGTTAATATGGTAAAATTTGAAATTATTAAAAAAGAAAGTTTTTTTTATGTAATGCCTTTTAACCAGATATTGAAAGTGGATACCTTCGAAGTGTTATCATTGCATATGTTTTAATATAAGTAATTGGTCATGTTAAATACTAATGATTAAAAATATGAAACAAAATTGTTTTGTTTTTTAAATATTTATTAAACCAGTTGATCGTTGAATTTAATCTGATTATAATTTAAAAATGTTGTATAATAAAGACATTTTATTAATTTTCACAATTTATTGAGATAACAATATTCAAGCGCTTAATTAAACCAGCCTTACAATACTACGTATATGTCACGATTTGTGTGTAAACTGTCATAAATTAACAACTTTTCTTGTTAAGAATTAACAGTGGATATTATTAAAATGATTAAAAATCATATCGATAAACTGAAATATTCTCATTTGACCTTGTATCTAAGTTAAACTATCACTGAATCAATAATAGTAACACCAATTTAACCAAACGTATTGGTAATCTTGACATTACCGAGAACACCTGCCCACTAAACATGACTTGTTGAAATGAAATCTAAAAGTATAATTTTAAAATTATGTAATAATAAGAAATATATTTAAATCCATATTATAATGAGACAAAAACTTGTTTAAAATGTGTTGTTGATATTTTTTTGTTTCCAGGAAATGCATTGCTAACGTATAAAAATAGCTTAGTGAAAGACTAGACAACTTTAAAAATATGATATGATAACAAAATAAACACCAAAATATCAAAACTATGTATAATATGTAAATGGCAATTTAAATTATGTTTAAGAAGATTATTACTTAAAAAAAAACTTTATTATGACTGGTTTCACTCATCGCCAGCATAATAACTGATAAATATATAAATTTATACAAAATAAAGAAAAAGATATAGCCAGGTGTAAACAACTAAGAAACGAAATAAAACAAGAATTTATAATTAATGAAACAAATATTAAATTATAAATGGATGAAACTAAATTATCGATATTTAAGAATAACTTTTGAACTCACTACTTTTAGGTACTTTTCTTAAATATATTTTTTTATCCATGTCTGCTCTTACCTAATGAAGGTATCGCAACAAAAGTTTTTCTAAGAGAACTCTTTGTAATTCAGTCGTTCAACCTCTCTTTTCCAAAGAGTGTAGTAGGTGATAGAAGGATAGAGCTTAGCTAAAATAAGTGGTTATTAACTAATCGCTCTCGCTACACCCCGTAATTTAAGAATCAGAAGAGTAAGAGGGACAGCTAATATATAATTTTGCATAATTCTCCATCACAAATGAACCGTTTTTATTTGTAAGATGTCTTAAACATTTTAACTATTGATAATCTATTTTTTGATGCACGTCCGCTTTCAATGTGAAGCATATGGTCTCACAAAGGTATCTTTACAGAAGTTTTTTTCTATGATAACTGTTTGTTACTCAATTACTCAACGTCTATGATCTAAGAGTAAGATTAAGCTTAATTTATGGCTAGAGCAGGACTAGTGGTTATTCTATCGCTCTCAGCACGCTACGTTATTTTTGAATTGTGAATGCTGAAGTGATTTTTAGACATCACTAATTCTTATGAATTTGAAATTCATACCGATACATCGATTGAAAAAAATCTGTTCGTACTAGGACTCAAACTCATAAGATCCGTTACGGAAGCCAATGACCTTGACCGTTGTGCCACGGACCAGCAGTTACTCATCAGTAAATTGTATCAATCGGTGGTTACGTCTTGTTATCCGACTTGCTTTTTTTATAAACAATTATGTATTAATTTACATTTCATTAATTAATAATTCTCGTATTGAGTACAACTTGTCATAATTTTAGTACATAATATTTAATCGATACAAAAAATGTTTTGGTTTTTAATATTATCCCTTTTCACAACGACCAGTGACCTTACAAGTCACATGTGAAAGTTTTATTTATAGGTTGGTACGTTTTATGTTAGAAACTTAGAAATTCGTGCATAAACTGTACAGCAAACTTTGTAACCATGACTTTATTTATTCTATCTTTATGTAAGAATTTTTATAGTGTTTCTAAATAAAAGAAAATAAAGTCTCATTTCAACAACTAAGTTTTGAACTCACAGCAAAGTACTTTTCATTCTGATATGTTGTAAAAAATCTTACTCTTTATTGTAAAAAAAAGAACTATCCGTTTATACTCAGACTCTCAAAAAAAGATATGTTTTGATTGAGCTATAACATAATATTAAATTTTAGCAACTTTGTTCTTCCACAGAATGTGACACATGTTTTTCTTCTTTAAGAAGTATCATCAGACGTAACATCGAAGGATTTACAAATTAATTAAAAAATATTGCTATGCTTTAAATAACAAAGTAAAAGTCTAGACGTTGTCCTTTTCTACTGAACGTCGGAAAGGGGTAAAATACAAAAAAATATATTACTAATTACAAATGAATTACTTACATACATTAGGTATGGTAAGTCTCAATGGAAATACATATTTCCTTTCTATTAATGGTGTTCCAAAAATTCCTAGCTATTCACTTTTGATTATTTATTAATTGTTTATGGTATGTGTGTACGTATGTATTCGCATATGTACCTATATATGAAGAGGTATATATAATATATTTTGCACACAAGTAAATATAGTGTCAACGTGAACTGGTTTCACAAAGGATTGCTCACTTCTGTAACGATCACGCTCTTCCATCGGCAGCAATGAAAGGGAATGAAAATAATCAAAATTACCAGCGATGAAGGAAACTCGAAGAACTTTTATGCTAAGGCAATCTGTTACAATTACAATTGGAACAAAAATAATAACTGAATCTTTTACCGTATTTATTATGAGACATTTATTGTTTCCTTCATAAATTGTTTGAAAATTTTTATTTAATCTTAATCTCAATTGATTACAAATTTCCCCTTAATGACAAATAATCAATTGTAAAAATTCGTGTACGAACGATACAGTTTCCTTTTTTATGGTCATCTGTTTCTCTGTGCCTCCGATAGAATAATAATGTTCAGTTCTAGAATGTTTATGGTTCGTTATATGAAATTACGAGCATATTAAACGTATCAAATTGCTTATCGTAAAAAGCCCACGAGAGTACTACAATATAATACTTATCATAAATAAAAACCGTCAATGAATTATCTATGCCGGCTTATCAATTTGCGAGTACAGAGAGATACAACTCCCCATGAGGTTATTGATCACAACATTCACAACGCAATGTCCATGTTTGGGTGATCAACATCGTTGGCTTTCAGTTCCAATGCTCACGGGTTTGAATCCCAGTTCATTAATCAGTTTCATAATTTACTGATTTATCGAATTCTCTTTGAAAGCATGAGCGTCTGTGATGTCTAAAACTACCTCCCTTTATACGTTATTTTCTTGTATGTTTTCTAGATAAAAAAAAATATTTATAATAATTCAGTCAGCTTAAAAAAGATCGTGGGCGAGTGGTCAACGTCGTTGAGGGGCTAATACGGACAGTTTTAAAAAATGATTTTTCAACGGATTTGTGGATATCTGTTCGAAGGCATGCTTGCCTATTATGTCTAAAGTTACTTCTCATCTTCCCGGCCTAAAAAAATGGGCAAAACAAGAGAAATAGGCTAACCAATATATATTTTCTAGTCTTATTCTTCTTTTCCTATTCTTTAGAAAAACGGATGAAAAAAAAGAAACGCGCATTTATTGCAATGAAAATTGGTTGAAATTAACTCTTTTATGAGTCTTTATCACAAGAGCAGATATGGTTTTAAATTTTGAAAGCAGAAGAAAAATACTTTTTGTATTCATATTTCAGCCAGAATAAAATTATGCGATATATTGAATTTATTATTGAACTTAAAGTTGACATTGCTTTAATATATTGGCATCAAACGGTTTTTTTCATGAACTGAAATCATTAGCAATAAAGTCACAATACGGATATACCGCATTAAATCATTAAGGTAGTAAAATGATTAACCCTCCAGAGACAAAGGCTTTTTTTTTAAAAAAAAAAAATTTAAGCCATATTGAAGTCACGGATAACTTTTATTCCTAACAAAAAAAAAAAATACGCAGAGTCGTTGTGTAGAAACCCCACATGACTATATGGTCATGCTCATCCTTTTATTACCGTGCAACTTTGTGTACGGACAGTAGTAAAGACGAGCGTGACCGTATAGGCACGCAAACATTCGTGGTTGAAATATAGCTAAACATGTTTTTATTTTAAATATTTACAATTTGAACTCTTTAGATCAACATAATTTCAACACAAATATATAAGCTAAAGAACTGTAAATATATTTATGTTTTGATAAAAAAATAACCCACCGTTCCAAAAAAGTCCATTAAAAAAAACGGAAATTCAAAAAATCGCATGTGCTTTTGGTGGCCGTTTCTGTCTCCGCGACTGATGACTACCTAAAGTCTGTATCCTTCTTAACCAAATATGAGTGAAAGCAGCGTAGATATTCAGGTAGAAAAATGACGAATAGTGGGATCAATAGACAACGGTGTTTACTGTGACCATATGGTTACGCTCGTCCTTGTAGGGTTAAGCCCAATATATATTACTTAAAACTATTTTTTAAATTTATGATATCAATAAATTATTACTAAGCGACATTCTTTTAATTTTATCGTCGATTGATTGAAGCTTCTCGTGATAAAAAATAAACATTATTTCAGTGACAATTGTATCAATACAAAGTGTATTCACTGTAACACGTTTGTAATAAAAAATGTTTATTTTTTGACATTTGTAACGGCGCATGACAATGTTTCATGAATATGGTTTTGAATAAAAAAATATTATTCAATTATAGAAAATAAAATAACTTATATTATCTTTCAGGGTGTATTCACATTTTGTATTCATGTTATACACGTTTCTCGTATAACTTATTTGGAGCATTTCAAATGTGAAAATATTCATCACAACGCATGGTGAAGTTTTAACAGTAATGATTGTAATAAAAGAATAAGTATTTTCTAGACAGTAAACTTTTTTTCCAATAATGGAAAAGAAGTTAACTGATAATAATAAGTAATGTTTGACAAATATTTATAGTCTTAAAAGCAGGGATGGGCTGGAGGGGGCTCGGGGGGGGCTCGCGCGAGCCCCTTGTTAAATTTAGGCGCGGCCGGCGAGCCCCTTGTTAAGATAAGAAAATCATTCGTCTTGGATCAAATCATCACAAAACCACAATTTCTGTAGATGGTTAAATTTCAAAAGGACTTCACGGGATTGAGTCCCAGTACGAAGCAGCATTTTTTCGATCGATTTATCTATTTTCTGTTCGAAGGCAAGGGTGTTTGTGATGTCTTAAGTTTGCCTCCCACTCTTCCGATCCTTCAATTCAACTGGGCGCTACTTATAGTAGTATTAGTCCTGTCTTATACGTATCATTCTATCCCTACTACTATCTTTGAAAAAGAGAGGTTGAGCGACTAAGTAACAAGCAGTTCTCGTAGAAAAATATTTTTTTTTGAGATGCCTGCATTATGAGGCCATATGCTCGACATTGGGAGCGGACATGAATAAAATTTACCGAGCCCCTTGTTAAGATATTGGCAGCCCACCGCTGCTTAAAAGCACAAAATTAAAGTTTTATTTATACTATAAAGTGTTCGACTTTTTATTCGAAAGATCGTCGTTCAGCAAACAGTAGAAAGGGATTTTATTTCCGCAAAGCGACGTGTGTTTATTATAGCATTAGTGGTTACGCTGTTAACCAAACAGGCAACATAGAGTTACCCCTTTTTGATGTGTTTTATATACGAATTTGAGGTTTACGTAATGTGGGTTACTCGTTTTGTAACTATACCCTTAGGCTTAAAATAGTTTTAAATTAGCGGAATGAGATCTACCCATGCTTAATATATTACTTTTAAAAAAAATTATGCTTGAAGTAACATTAAGCAATTAGAATTAAACTTAAACACTATAATATAATAGATGTTTCTCTAGTTCAGCTGTATTTTTATCTATTTTTATCTAGACCAGGGCTCCTAAAATTTCTGACTCGCGTACCACTTGGTAGTACATTGCCCTGAATTGTACAACCATATAAAAATGATTGTATTTCATTAAAATTGTTATTGTAGATGTATTTTTATGTTAAGAAATTTAACATGGTAGACACAATGGATCTGTTTTATTAAGAATTTTTGTAGAAAAAAGTTATTAGTCTTACATTACTGATAAATATGTTTAATAAAAATCACATACAACCATGACTTTGAACATAAATTCATAAATCGATTGAAAAATCAATTTATTAAACTGTCCGTACTGGGATTCGAACCCGTGTCCTCCGTAACCGAAGCCAACGACATTGACCACTCGACCGCACAGGCGGAAACTATATATAATACATATTTTATATATAATTTATTGTTATTAATCTTACTTGATTTTATATCAATAATCCTGTATTTTTCTATATTTAATCAGTTGTTTTAATCTAAAATAAATAATGTGAGATTAGTACACTAAGTACAGAAACTTCGACTCTAGAAAACTTCTTAACGAAACTAATCACGTATCTGGTCACTTGACATGTATTACGACTCGTTGATAAAAGTTTTATACTATATTGAAATACGGAAGTCAGACTTATGACAACTATTTTACGCAACGCCTACTGCAACGAAACTTTACGCCTTAAGCTAATTCGATAAGCGCTGTAAACTTTCATAAAAACTTTGTACAAACTGTGAAAGTTTGCAGCGTTTAACGAATTTGCTTGCAGCTTGACGTGTTGTGGCCTTCGGCTAATACGCCAAAAAATATATATTCCGTGATATAGTGTAGTGTCATAATATAATATATTTGTTTTAAATTTCATGTCCGCTCCCAATGTGGAGCATATGACTTCCTAGTCGATGTATCTCAACAGAAGTTTTTTTTCTATACATATAGCTGCTTGTTAGTCAGCTGCTCAACTTATATTTTTTCGAAGAGAGTCGGTATATGCAGAGTAAAGCTAGGACAGGACTTTTGGTTGACGTTTTTTAAATATTGGAATGGTGGAGAGGATGGCATTTAAATACATCACTAATATCCATGTCTTTGAACAGATCTGGGATTCAAACTCGTGAGGTCCGGCACTGTTGACCACTACGCCATGAACCCGACAAGTATCCATATTAAATATTTAAAAATACATTTCAGATATATTTGATTGATCAGTAATAAGCAAAGTAGGGCTCACGGAATGAATTTGTAATGTTTTGTAACTTGTGAATTCTATAGTAGACAAATGTGTTGTAAACAATCATATTATTATATTATATTCCAAGGTTGACATTAATCTTGCTTTTCTTTTTCTCGTAAGTCAAACGATACTGCTATCCTGCTCAAGTAGAGCTAGGGATGAGTAAATCGTGACGCTTGACTCATGTCAGAGAGAGAGTGGGTGAGTTTCCAGTTCATTTAAATTTATTTCGATTGTAAGAGCACATTGATTCACATGTATGTCCAAACTCACTCGTCGAGCAAGATTAAGAGTAATGGAATGTTTCGAGGAAAAGAAAGACTTTATTTTTAATTGTTACCATAAAATTATGAGTAAACAATTTATTTATATGGTGTCATGTAAAATAAACATTATAATTTATAAATAATTAAAAAACTTATCGTTTTTAAATTCATTTATAAGCCAATTGAATACTTTTCAAATTTTAACTTAAACCACAACCTTTTTGTAAGAAAGCTTAGACAGATTTTCAGATGTAAAAAAAATGCCTTTCTACATACATTTGATAAATAATGTGGCTATTCAGTATCTCAAAAGAATCTTAGCATTACAAAGTGATTAATACATAAAAACATATAAAAATACAATGGTGCAGCTTTGTGTTGAGAAAAAAACGAAATACCCAATTATAAAATATTAAGCGGAATACGGCTTTTGTAAATGATTTGTGAGTGAAAAAAAAATCGTCTGGATATCACAAACCAACTATTAATCGTAACTAAGTAATTATCTTGTGTATTTTTTCCCTGTAAACTGTGTCACCATGGTCGTGTAAAAAAATAACTAAGATTGTTTTTTCATGTGTCGCCACTATATACAATCAATGGGTATAAAAAAAGTGAAAAAAGAAAGCGAAATACGGTGATACAAAAATATCTCAATTTAAGTCCCCGAAGCAATTAGAAGATAATTGTTTAACACAAATCAAAATGATGGTAACTTAATAATAAGTAAATATGTATTTTTAGCTCTGTTACAAAAAAGGCATTCAAAATATTCGCAACTCTTTTGCCTGAAAACTAAGTGTGTGTGATACATACTCTATACCTATAAAATTAATAAAAGCTTGTATATTGAGTAGCGTAAAATCGAAAAAAGCTTTTATTCGATAAATCCCGACCGCGTGTGAACGGCGAATTGCTCTTTTTCAATCGTCAGTAGCTTCATATATTTTGCAACAATGAAAACTAATAACAAAATTGTAAAAGTTTTAGAAAGTTTGGTAAAATATGTTTTGGTTAAAACTTAATTTATCTGTAGTGACCGCAAAATTTTTAAACTTTTTGGCGGTGTCTGTTTTAAAACACGATTTTTGAATTTTTGAAGAATAAGTTTTCTAAATTATATTTATTTGAAAGCTTTCGTTCTCTACAATATTAACTTTATATTAAAATATATTTATTTAACAAAAAATAAACCAACCTTTATTTAACAACATTCCAAAAAAACTTTATTCAGCCTTTGAACATTTATAACTAATTAAAAGAATATTTGTTGACAGTGTGACCTCAAAATATTAATTCAACTAAATTATTTGTGTTTTACCTAACAGCCATATAATCTCGATTGACGTTTTTCTAATTACGTCCCAATTCAATTAGAAAGAGATTACCAGATGTTTGTAAATAAATATAAATAACTAAGAAATGCATGGCGAACTATTTCTTTTATTAAATATGGTTGTACACTATTGATGCATCAAAGATTCATAATATTTTTTGAATTTATTTAATTTCAGACAGCATCAGTGAATAAATATAAATAAAAACGAGTAAATTATGGAAAAGAATATTTGCATACAAGCAAAATCTCTTATATTTTAATGTTTACAATACAGTTTTAAAAAATACCAAGCAATAAAATACATAAAACTCCTTTTGCACAGGAGAACATATGCTACTTTTGATTAAATAGATTTTTGACAAATATTTGTAGAACTTAAATTTTATTTTAAGATAAGGAAACTAAGACCACGACTATTTATTTTAAAATTGTATTTTCAAAAAATAAAAAAAAACCGATTCAAAGACTATTAAAATTTTGATGGACCCTGAATTTCTTAAGAGGTATATACAAAAAAAAGTTTATAAGATATTCCGAAGTATTGGCTTTTTAATGTCTTGGGACACGAGACAATTCCCGGAAAGTTCTTGCGTCTCGCGACTTTAGTATTTTTTATGAAATATATAATATTAAAGCGTGTATTTATATGCATGAACAAACACTATTGGTTAGTCGGTTACTGAAAACTTATGCAGACTTATTTTTTTAAGCTTAATATGTTAAAAAGTAACAATATTGTTTTGTAAAAAAATATATTACTTTTTATTACACATCGGTCGAGGGATTTGTTTTACATTGCCGATGAAACCATTCTCCGAAAAAAAGTATCGAGTCAGTAATTGTATGGTTATTTTTCCAAACTATCATCTGTCACACTTACATACAATATTAATATTTTATTTCATTAATTATTTAATGAAAGATTTTGGTTTTTTGAGTTTTTTTACTGCCTTCAGAAATATACAAAAGTGAGTATGGTAAAGAGATTCTTAAACTATATTTCTATTGAGAGAATAAAATCTACTGTATACAAATTTTGTTAACGATTTAGCAATTGTCAGGTTTTTTATTTGCGTGTTCCAATAACCGAGACTGGAAAAAAGCGTCGATCTCCTGGGAAATTATTCTCACACAGATATAATTTAACAATGCTAATTTATTTTTTGTATAAATAGCACTGTTAAATTATACTTATTATCAGTTGACCATGATCGCCATGAGAAAAATCGGTCCTGATCTTGAAAAATAAAAGTAATAAGTAAAAAGAAATTTTGTATTTTTCTTAATTAAAAGTATTTAATAAATGAACAATCCTAAGACCTTTTTGCATCCACAAGATTTAAAAAAATCTTTAGTTTATGTATGTTTCATTGAAAAAATAGTGTATTTATGTATTTTTTTTTCAATTATATTATCAGCTGTCGTATGCACTATAATTTAATCGAATAATTGAAACTAATATTGTGTGCTAAAAGATTTTAAGCACCATGTTATCTTATAAAAGTTAAAATAATTCTAAGCCTGTATAAGAATATTTCGATTATTTATAAAATTTTAGTCGTCTTGCAAGAGGTTGAAGAGCCGTTAGCTTAAAGGGTTAGGTCAACTATTTTATCCTGACTGTCATATGATGGCCAAAGGAAGTTGAAAGATCTCTTATCCTAGCATCTTTTTTCTTTTCACTGCTTCTCCAACTTCATGCTTTTCACAGGCATTAGTTTTCAAAGTTCAGAATACAGTTTTTGTATATTTTTGTGTTTTAGTTCACTTTTGTACGAAGTCTAGTAGTGAGATAAGAGTGATTAAATGATTTAGCGTCAAGTCAATAATTATTAGGTAAAACGGAAAGAAATGACATTTTTTCTGGCGCGTCACTTTAAAATCTGTTTTTCAACGGTTGCCGTTGAGCTAACACATCATGGTTGGTATCATTTTAAAGCTCTGTGTGTACTCTTTCCATGTCAACATGTTTTATATTTTTTTTGCCGTTGTGGAAAAATGGAGAAGCCTGAGATTGAAGAAACACATTTGCACTGTTTTATGCTGTTTTTATTCGATAAAGGATTAAAACTAAAATAAGCTACGCAGACCATTTGTGACATTTACGGTGACGTCTTGAAACTTTGAAAGTGCTTTAGATGGTTTCAAAAGTTCAAAAGTGGTGATAGGAAGTTAAAGGACAAACCAAAAACAGGAAGACTCCTCAAAATCTACGATGACGTCCTAAAATCATTGGTGAAAGCTGATCCTCGTAAAACAGTGAAGGAATTGTCACACGACATTGGCTGTCTAATAACAACTGTGCAAGATCATCTGAAAAGGTTGGGAAAAAAACACAGGCAAGGAATTTGGGTACCATATGATCTTTCTCAAACGGCCTTGGAGCAAGCGTGACCATCTGTGCTTCTCTATTGTCCAGGCACGAAACGGATCCATTTCTCAGAAGTATAATTACCGGGGACGAAAAATGGGTCCTTTACACTAATATCAGGAGAAAAAAACAATGGCTATCACCAAATCAAGTACCTGTGTCTACTCCTCGGCCAACATTGACCTTAAAAAAGTTTTGTTGTGTGTTTGGTGGAATGTTTCGGGGATAATACATTTTGAATTGTTGAAATCTGGTCAAACAGTTACGGCAGAGCTATACTGTGCTCAACTAGAACGATTAAAAGCAGAGTTATTAAAAAAACGATCTGTTTTGGTCAATAACAATAGGCGGATTTTACAACATGACAATGCGAGACCTCATGCGGCAAAAATCACTCAGCAAAAAATAAGAGAACTTGATTTCGAACTTCTGCCACATCCTCCATATTCACCGGACATAGCACCTTCGGATTATTATCTCTTCAAGTCGATAGAGCATTCACTTTGTGACAAAAAAAATACGAACGCTAACTAGGTGAAAAATCACCTGGATTCGTATTTTACCAGTAAGTCACCAGAGTTTTACGAAAAGGGTATCAAAAAGTTGCCTCTTTTATGGAGGACGATTATAGACAACGAGGGGAATTATATAACAGAATAATATTGTATTATTTTTTTTTTAAATAAATTTCTTGTCACAATAACAAAAAATGTCATTTCTTTCCGTTTTACCTAATATTAAGTCATGTGTGTAGTAACAACTTCACATAAATTATATTGCTGAATATACAAAAGAAAAACTTTTTGCCGTTTTTAAAAAAACGAGTGACACAATATATAGATGCGCAAAACATGAACAAAATTACTTTCATAAAATAATTACTCAATCTTTAATAATGGTCGACATTCGTTCAATTCGATTTGTTTGCAGAGATATGAAAATTTACAAATAAATGATTGTTATGTGATTTTTAGGACATTGACAGAAAAAAGACTTTGATAGTAACTTAAGTCACTAAATACCGCATTATGTTTCAAATGCGTTACAATTAAGCTCGCTTATAAAAGCGTATTTGATAATGACAATTTTAGCTGTTTTTTTGGTTGCAATTTTTTTGAGTAATTTGTTTCTGTATATTCAAAATAATTGACTTTACCATTTTCTAAATACCTTCTTTGCCACTTTAGAAAAAGTCTTTCGAAAATATAAATCTTTAAAACAAATAAAACGAAAAAAAACTTTGAACAAAAGAATAAATTTAATGAAAAATAATTTGACGTGCGAATTTATTATGTAATTGTGATTCTACCAACGTAATAAAAAAAGATTTGTGCTTTGAACTATGCCAAATATAAATAAGCAAAACCTCAATATAATAAAATCATTTTGTTTTTAAATCCTTAAAATATTATGTTCAGACGAAAATATATTTCTTTTATTGATAAAGAATTGTAAACAACGATGAATTAATTATTTTAATCAAGGGTGTGATGTACTTAAATAATTGAATTATTATGTATACGTTTTGTCTAGACATGAAAATAAAAATCTATACATTTATTTTGAAATATTTTTACTAATTAAATTTAAAAATGATTTTTAATTATAATGATGAACTTTTTAGAAACGAGTTGTTTCGTAAAAAAAATAATTAGTGCATATTTTATTAACGGAAAATAAAACTTGTATTTTGTGACAAACAAGTCTCGAAGATGTACAAATTGATGAATTTAATTATGTTTTTGCAAGGTCTTCACTGTCAGTGAACAATTATCGAAATTTGGAGTTTTTTCACACACACAAATACACACACTTTTTAAACTGTGTTTTTTTTCCGATTCAATTAAAAGTGGTGTTAAAAATGAACATTGCATCTCTCAATTGACGAATTGAAAATTATTTTTGGCCTAACATTTTTTTTTTTATAAAATACGCTTGAGCTAAATAAACTATTAGCCGTGAAATTTTAATGAATTTATTTCAATGATCATATCGTTGTTGGATTTAATATGATTGGAAAAATTGGTACCACTTTTTGTTGACACTTCTGAATTGATTTTTTTGCTAAACAAACAGTAAAATATATAATTAAAAGAAATAGCGATGTAAAAAAATTGACGTTTTTCTATGAATTTGTATATTTTACATTAATTAGACAAAAATATATGTATAATTGTACTTTATTTATAATGTTCCAACAGGGGTTTGCAGACATATTATAATATAACAGAATAAAATTCATCTTAATTTCAAAATCTTTCTTTCTTAAGTATTACTAAGCAATAGAATTTGTAGAGCTTATAAATATTCTTATATTCATAAAAAAGTACATCATTTATTAAAAAGAAACAGTAAAAATGTAAATTGTAAAAAAGACAATGGTACAGAGCAATTTATGCAAAAAAAACCAATAAAGTTGTTATAGGCAACAGGTAACAAATTTGTCAACATAAAGTTGACTATATTTAGTGTTTATGATTTCTTATAAATAAATAAACTAATTTGCAATAACGTAAAAAAACGATAAAGTCACTAAGAATAAACTTCAAAGGATAACCAAATTAGCCATAAGGATATTTAAAAAATATAATTTATAGTATCACAAACAATTAAATAAGAACAAAAATGATTCTAAGCTCCATGCTAAAAAAGCGGGCTGAATTCTTATTATAATATGGTCAAAAATGTTAATTATTATTGTAAGTAATTTAAGATTTCGGCCAAAGGTGCTCGGTGGAATTTCAACATTAATTTTGAATCGTTCAAATTATGTGCATTCACACAAGTTTTGTCATTCACGACCCGGGTTTCACCTTTCTGAATTGTGCACGTACTTACGGAACGATTAAAATTTAATATTGAAACTAAGTAAACATAAAACAGTTATGAACTTTATAATGACGTAACAGTAAGTGTGACATTAATGAACGTTGATCCCATAATGTGATTAACAAATACGTTTAGTACATTTGATTATAAATAGACTATTCTACTGGAATACTTGTGATTCTCCTACGAGGAATATTTCGTTTTTATTTTGGTATTCGCCAATCAAATTGAATTGCGCAGTACTTAATTAAAAAAGCAATCCTAACATGCATTAATAGTTTAAATGCCAATGTATAAGAGATTTGGGGAAATGCTATTTGTTTCCGTTGATTAGTTGGAAGCTTTTAATGCATTTTTAAAACAAATTAAATAAAAAGATCGTCACTTTCGGATAGTGATCCACCACGTATTCAATAGTAGAGGTAATTTATTTATTTTTCGATCATAACGAGACACCCATTGTAAAAGTTTGTATTATTTATTACATTTTGACCTGGCGCTAGACAGTCATATGAAACATTGTTTTAAATTAAATTTACATTTCCTCGTTTATTAAACATACGCTTTTTTGGTGTTTCGGTTTCTTGAAATTCGATTTGCATCTTATTACCGAAAAAATACGCCAACAGAATTTATTTCAAACACAAGCAGCGTTATACAATAACGCATTTCATACAAATGATAGGCAAAAAACATATGAGATAAATTTGAAATTATTATGCACAATAATGTGGTTGGCACACACAATCTAACAGAACTGATATCATTATAATTTAAGATTTCGACTGAAGGTGCTTGGTGGAATTTCAATATAAAATTTGAATCGTTCAAATTATGTACACTCTCACAGATTTCGTCATTAACAACCCGGGTTTCGCCTTTCGGCGTCTTCAGGCGTTCAAGTGCACGGATGAAGTTCAAGTTCATCCGTGCACTTGAACGCCTGAACATGCGGAAAGGCGAAACCCTGGTCGTTAGTGACGAAATCTTTGGGAGTGTACATAATTTGAACGATTCAAATTTGATTTCATTATATTTAATTTGAATAATAGCGAACATTAGGACTGGCATTTTGTAGTATTGCGTATTGTCAGATATTCTTTATATCAACTAAAATACATTGAATTCGGCTTAAAACTGATTATCAACTCTTAAGACGAAATACGGCAAACCACCTAGTCCCCGCAATCACATAAACAAAATTGACATTGCGAGTATAAACAATCCCGGAATCTTTTGATAGCTAAATGAAGCTCTACTTTTTAATCTATAAATCTTGTATTTTAAGATGTATGTTGTGAGCTTAGACTGATTTAAGAAGGCTTAAACCTAAAATTGTTTTCTTGGACTTAAAATTATTCATTCATCAATAAGTAGTACTGATCATAATTTAGATTTCAAAATGGATGACAAAACACCAAACACTCTGAAACGAAAACACTGTGTCGCGTTTTTTTTAAATTGAATAGACATATAAATAAAGACGAAGTAGGAACATAATATTACGATTCGCCATATATTTAATATTTTATTTCCGCAGTTTTTTTGTCACGATGCATTGCAAAGTATTTTTATGTTCAGAGAAAATTCCAGCATTTGCACAGAAATTAGATTTTAATTAAAATTTTACATTTTCAAAGTGTATGGATACAGAACTGCAGGTAAAAATTAATTAAAATTTCAAAGCAAAGCGAATTATATAATGTAGAATATAAGACACGTTTGAGTAAGACAGTTATGTTTTTCACGGTAATGTCACTAAGTTAAAAGACATTTACTTACTAATGATAGTTTTTGAAAAACGTTCGTCGAAAACAACTGATTTATTTGCTTTTAGATTGATTCTAATTATTTAATCAATTTTAAGGTGTTGACTGTTAATACTAGGTAGAATGGCATAACATTAAAAAAACACTCATTTTTACATAATTCTAAATTTATTAATTAGAATCAGGATTAATGTCGCTCATCAAGCGTTTTCAAAAATATATTGTTCAAGATCATTTTTACAATTATTTAGCTATAAAAAAAGCCCAGTTTTAGTTTTATTTAAGATTGCGACTGAAAGCGCTTGATGATAAATCAATAATAAATTTGAATCCTTCAAATTTTGTAGATTTATACACGTTTTATCATTAACGACCCGGGTTTTGTTTTTCGGCATCTTAAGGCTTTTAAGAGCACGGATGAATAGAAATTATTATCATAAAGGTAAAAATCATTGATGGAGGTTGAAATCCTCGTACGATTCTTTAATTTTGTGTAATGTTTAAAAATAAAACATTTTTTACCAACTCAAAAACAGCACAAAATATCAACGTAGTTTAGTTCTATAATTATTATTTTATATATAGTTGAAACCTTTTTGGTACACACGTCTTCGTCACAAAAAATATGTTATTAGATTGTGTATCTCTCAAAAAATGAGAAGTTTTATGTTGTATCTCTTCTAAGCCAATAAGTATAGCAAGTTAATGTTTAAGCATAGTTTTGATGAAGGCAAAAGCTGAAATAGCTTTCAATTATTTTTTAAAAATGTAGAAATATTTTTACAAATATGTATATATTTATCCACGCTTGATACCACCAAGCTATTGTGAGATTGATTTAGTTTGCAAGAATTAAACTATATATTATTTAATATTTAGTACTTTGGTAAATTTAGAGGCACGTGTATGAATATTTTTCATTATTGTTGTTGAGTACATATTATGGTTTCTTAAAATATATAAGCCTTCACCCCAGTCTTTCAGAGCTTAAGTTATTTCGGTTGTGCTATATTCTGTTTATAGAAGTTTATCTATTGATAATATTTAATATATTGTTGAATTAAGTTCAGATCATGTTATTGAAATTCAAAGAAAGTTGAACAAAAATAGATTTTATTTCTATCGATGAAGAATCTTGGCTATAGACAAAAGCATATATGTATGTTATATCGATATTTAAAAGATAAACACATGTATGTAAATGATCAGTTAGTATCTACAGTATATTTTTATTGGCCTAACATATATTTCTATGTGACCCATTGGACTCGTTATTAAATTGTTAGTTGGTAGAAGATTACTTTTTTATTTGAATAAAAATCCATTTTTAAGATAATAAATAATTTATGTCTAAAAAAATTTTTTGCTTGCAGCTTATAGTTTCTTTTGGATTTCTAATGTAGCCCTTTAGTCCAAAAGCTTGCTGAATGTACGACAAAAGTCCAAGGGCAATGGTCGGACGACTATACGACCAGCTTCTTATTTAACACCATTAAAATACGTACGTACAGAAGCTTTTAATTTACATTTTTTTAAAGCAAAAAGAAGTTACCCACAATTATTTTAAAACAGCATAACTTTTAGATAATTACAATGCGACTTAATACACGTTCTATCAAAAGAATGTAAGCTGAAAATGCCGATTTTTTTACCTATATTTAGCTTTCATCTTTGAAAAATGAAGAGCACATGAAAATTGCTACCAGGAAAAAGGACAATAAACAATTATCGAATTAATATTAGATTGAGTCGATAATTTTTTCATCCATGTCCACTCTTAATGTAGAGCATATGTCCTCCGAATGGAGGTATCTCAACAAAAGTTTTCTACGAAAACTGTTTGTTACTCATTCGCTCAACCTCACTTTTTTCAAAGTGAGTAGTAGAGAAAGAAGGATAAAGCTAAAACAGGACTAGTGGTTAACTAATCGCTATTGCTACACCCATCTATTAAAGAATTAGAAGGATAGGAGGAGAGAAAAAAATGTGAATTGACATCACAAACACCCAGTCTTGGATCACAACTTTGAATTGAATAATTCTCAAATTCACTGTGATCTTATCGTGAATCGAACCCAGACCTGCGTGACCGGTAGAGCAAGCTCTAACCAACTGGGCTACAGCAGGCGACAAAGCACCATTTTATTAGTTTTCATCTACTCCAAGGTAGTGTATATTTAATATTTTACCTTTAGCCCAATATAATCTAAAACGTTTTTTGTGCGTCCTGAAAAATATTTATGTACCTATGCGTTACGTCCTTTTGAATTTCCACAGACAATACATCGTATTTAAAATCGGTTCATGATTCATTTCAAAATGCTTTCGAGTTGATATCAGACTCAGAGAGACATGTTGAAACAATTTAAAAATGTACCACTTTTATTTTTAGAATGTAATTAATTGTAATTAAAAAGGTTATTGCTAAAAGTCAATATGTTTTGAAACGTATTATTTCTTTGACTTTAACTATATATACATATTAAACATCGCTGTGCTATAATTCATGAAATTACTATATTGCAAATAGAATTAAGTCTGTCGTCGTTCTGGCACACATGGTAATTAATATTCAGAGAGATTAAATTAACACCAGATTTTGTGAGTAAATGGAATAAACACATTATCAATATATTCAGTATAAATAACTATTTCTGATAGATCAAAGAGAAGCATAAGATAATGTGAAGCGTTATACATACATAAGTCGTGCCATTTTTCACCAAGCCTTCTAAGCTTTCAACGAAAATTTGATATTTTCTACATTTACGACTTAATATTCAAAGTAGAAAATTAAAAAATGGAATGTGTCATATTGTCAAATATGACAAGATGCTGATCACATTATATGAAAATAACTGATGATGGAAGTGTTGAGTGACTGTCAATTCGGTTGCAACTGGGGAAAATTGTATGTGTATTAAACTCTTTTGTACTCAATATAAAATAAAAATAACTTTGATTATTCCACGTATTATTTTTTATTAAAATGAACTTCCACAAAGTTACCGCCAAATCCATCGAAAGTATCTTTTGTACTCGTTCCACATTTTTATGAATGAGGAACGAGATTGATTTTTAGAAGATGTTGCGCTCATCGCCAGCACTTTCATCTCATGGTTTACTATAGACAAATTGGTTTTATGTACAATTGATTCTGATCATGTGGATCAAAGAAAAAAAGTCTTTTATCTTTATTTACAGGCAGAAAATTAACGGTGACACTTGAGTCACCGATTTTTTTTTTAATATCTGCAGTATTTCCACCAGAAATTTACACACACGTTTTTTATAAATATGTTTTCATATGTTGCATAAAATTCTCTCTCGTTAAAAGCGTATTTTGATAAATTGCATTGGATGATTCAAAATAATAAATATAAAAAGAAAACGACATTTATTAACATTTAATAAAAAACTTATTGAAACTATTATCTTCGGTATTTTTATGGATTTTATGTATTATCTTAATAACCATGTTTGTCAATGCATTTTTTGGTTGTTTTATTTTATTTTATTTATATAAATATTAAACGACTATTTTAGTTTTTAAATGAAATATTTAAGAACTTGATAATAATTGTGACATCAAATACTTGACTTTATTTAAGCAAGGTAACAAATAATCAATTTTAAGGTGTTCACTGTCAATACTTAGTAAACACGCATTATATAAACAAATAAAACACTCATTTGTAACAACAAAAATGTTTAAATAAACAGTTTTTTTATGTCACTCGAAATCAATTCATCAATCTCGAGACATAAACTATTTATTTAAAAAAATACTCATGATAATTGCCGAAACTTTTGTCAGGTGTTTTTTTATTATTATTTAAAGGTTAATTTAGTTTTTATGAGAAGTTAAAAATGAATTTAAATTTCCTTATGTAGGCTTGGAGAAGTCAAAAAGCAATCAGTCAAAGATTTAAAATTTTAGCTTTAGACTACGGTGAAAAGAAATAAGTGAATCCTTCTGACAAGGATTGACATAACTTCCTAATGGTATTACCGTGATACGCGTCCAGATCATATTGTCTAGTAACGTCTAGTAAAGTTTTAATGGCTAAAATTAAAAATGCTTGTTTCTACTTAATAAATGTTATCATTTTAACGAATACAAATTCTATTTTATCTATTTTAGTCGACTAAAATATTGTTGGAAACACTTATTATGATTATTAATAGGATTGCATTTTTTTAAATATGAGACGACATATAAATAAATCTAGCTACGATATCAAAAAAAAAACAATCTCTTGATAATGTCATTTGCAGAATATATTGCAACGAGTCCTTGATATTATGATATTAGATGACATAATAAGAACGTGTGTTTGGTATTATTTCAATATTTTGTTGACTCAGCAGGACCGGTAAGCATTTAAAGTTGATACAGGTGAATTCAAATGGTATAATTATTGACATTAATTACATGAGTTTCTAAAAAACTTTTATAGTTATAATATGTACTAGAATGATTTGACGATGAAAACTATGAGAAAGAAACTGGTAATAGTGTCAAAAAATACGTTAATGAATAAATTTCGTAAAAATTTGACGAATTGTGCGGCACTATTATAGAATATTAATATTATTATTGGCATTGTTCGCTAATGATAAAGAGTACATGCATTATTAATTATATCTCAACAAAAGTTTTCTACGAGAACCACTTGCTAGTAAGTTGCGCAACCTCTTCTTTAAATGACAATACGGATAGCATTCAAATAATTTGAACTATGATGAAAATTTCCAAACATCAGAAATAAAACCACTAATTTCACGAAGCAGTCTGTAAGGAAATTCTTATGAATAATAATTTTTATTTTCATGTAGTAGTCAAAATGAAAAAAATATTTTTCTTTTGAGCATTTTGACTTCGAAAAAAAACGATTATAAATATTAATTTGTGTGATATCATACTATAAAGCGAGACAAAATATGCATTTCTTTTATTTAATGGTGATAAATAAAACCGAAATTTAACATTCGATAATTGCAACCGGTTTTAAAATTAGTCAAATTCAATGTCAACCATAATTAAATTACCATATTAAATAAATTAAAACTGTTATTAATATAAAATTATCTAATTATGAAAATATAAAAACTCATCCATAAGTAATATTTTTAATTACACAGACAATATTAAGATTTTAAAAAATAAAGCAATTTTTTTTTTACAAAATCAATTATTACAATTTACATAACCTGAATTTTATGATATTTCTTAAAAATATATATTAAATATATTTTTTTGAAAATTTGACATTTATTTATTAGCTGTGCATTCGATGTCGCAGAATTCTTGATAGTTTCGATAATATGGGATAAATAATGGATATTCCTATGTTTCACATTAGAATCAAATATAATATTTGATCACATGTGAAATTATTGCAAGAATAAATGCATCAATAAACGCTAGGCTTCTGTTTAGGCTTCTGGGTGATGTAAATTATTTGTGTACTGCAAATGTTACCAAGGAAATGAAATGGGGCCTTGCGACTGGGGTCTTCAATCCCGGGATCCCGTCAAATATTGTGATCCCAAAATTCCAGAATTGTAATAGTACTAAACTTAGCATTTCGGGAATGAGTAAAAAGAAGTGAAAAATTCGTTAAATCCCGTAAAAAATAAAGGTAAAGGAGACACTGTCAGTCGTAATGTTTTGAAAAGATGCAGCTAAAAAAAAGTTCCCACAATTTTACAGCCTTGGAAATCCGTAAATTCCTAAATTTTTGAAATTGGCCAGCGAGTAAAATTTTTTGAAATGTATTAGCGAACTTGAAAAAAAATATTTCACTATCTTTTGTAGATGATTTTAAAATCTTTTAATTTATCAGTGATCTATCCTGGGATACCCACATCCTTAATAATTATAAATAATGAAATTCTACAATAATTTATATCAATTGTGAATTCTGAAATCCTAGGATCACAAAAAAGGTTCGGGATTGGATGCTCTACTTGCGACTAATACAAGCATATCTCATTCAACTTTTCATTTTGAATAAATTATCAATTTTATTGACAGTTTGATTTTGGCTAATTTTTAAAGCTGCGTTGACATCTTCTGTGAGTGTCTCTGAAATCTCGTGTTTATAAATCAACAAGGTGTGTTCGAGTCTTCCGTTACATTCAATATTTGATTTTCTCGTCAAAAGGAATGCAAATTAATTTCGCTTGTATCAAAGCTGTATTCATGTTGTAATTTACAATAAGAGATGAACACTTGCATTAATAATGAGCATGTCCAAAACTATGTGCGATTTTGTACGTCGTTGCATGTTCATGAACACCGACAATTTTTTACTGTTTTTTTCTATCTAACTATGTTCAATTAAATCGGTTTTTTCTTACTGCATATTTATTTATTTTTACGAAAAATTGCTGCGATTTTTTCAGTATAATGGCCATCACTCATTTGGTAGTTTTTTTTTTCAATGTCTGCATTCAATGCGGAAAATAAAGCCTCCTAACGAGAGTATTTCAACAAAAGTTTTTCTGCGAAAACTACTTGTTACTCAGATGTTCAACCTCTTTTTTTAGAAGACAGTAGGAATATAAAAGAAATGACTAGGGCAAGACTTATAGTTGGTTAATAACTCTCACTAAACTTTGTTAGTTCTAGCTTTTAAATAGTAGGTTATATTTCTGTTCGAAGGTATAGATGTTTGTGATGTCTAAAAATCCCCCCCCTCCACAATATCAATCTTTAAATAACGGGGCTTAGCGAGAGTGATTAGCCAACCACTAGTGCTGCCCTAGCCTTATCTTTTCAACCTCAACTCTCATTGAAAAAAAAGAGATTGAGCGACAGATTAACAAGCCGTGCTCGTAGAAAAACATCTGTTAGGATACCTTCACTAGGAGGCTACATGCTCCACATTGCAAGCGGACATGGATAAAAAATGTCAATAAATAAAACTTGTACATATGTAAAATAAATTGATAAAGGGAATAAATAAAATGTTTCCAATGTTAATTTCACAAAAAAAATATGGTTTATATTTATTTTGTAGTAAATATAAACATGTTTAAATACCGTTTTAAATGTTTTCAAGCATTGATATTTATTAATTACAATTATTCAACAAAGGAGATTTTCACTTCTAAAATGTTATTTTTGTTTTGTGAATGAAAACACCCGTTGTTGATTTTACAGAGATTCAATTATTTATGTGCCAATTGATTGCTACAAAAACAAAATCGACAACAAAAAAATTGTACTAGTTTTAATTATGATTTTTCAATTACACGACACACTATTTATTTAACGTAATTATATATCGACTGTGGAAAGGAAAAAGGACGTAACCTTTACTTTTTTCAAAACAGCTTTTTTAGATAATCATAGTGTGTACAACTTAATACACGTTATATCAAAAGAATGATAGCTGAAAATGCCAAATAAGTGTCTCAATTTAGTTTTTAAGTTTGAAAAATAGAGGATTGCGAAAACGCCGATCATAAAACAACTTAAAAAAGGTTTTTTTTTGAAAAAATTATTAAATTAATATTAAATCCTTATATCCTTAACCCTCTATTAACTTAGCTATACGTACTGGCTTAAAAGAGCTACACAATAAATCTCTTAATATATTTTAACGTACTAACTTTAATTGAAAAATACAGTTTTAAATGTAATTAATTGAAGGTTAAAAAAATGTATTTAAAATACATTTTTTTTTGACATTACAATAATGAAATTCTACAAAGTAAATTTTGATCAAATCAATAAACTGATAAATCCAAAAAAATCTCAATTAATGGCTTACGCATAAAGCATAATTTGAATTATTAATTACAATTTATTTTATCAGTGGTATCAAGTTTTTACAATAATTTTAAATTAAGAAAAAAGCATTAAATTACAAGAATTAATAAGCCATCCAGCCTAATTTGCTTAACATACGCATAAATAATATTTTTTAAAAATAAAACATTCTTAAATAAAAAATCGGTGGCTTTGTCGAGTTTCTTGAAAAATGTAAAATAATGTTAATTAGTAAAAAAACGTTTTCAGAAGTTTACAATTTAAATATTTTCAAGAAATAGTAGAACTGAAGCTTCTTGTATCAGCCACGGCAATAATGTTTTTTGGCGATCAAATTCTTTTTATTAATTCCGCTAGGTAACTTTTTTCCATGTCCGCTCTCAACTATGGAGATATCTCAACAGAAGTTTTTTCTCGCTGACTGCTTGTTACTCAGTTGCTTAACTTCCTTTTTTTATGAAGAAAGTAGGAATATAAAGGATTGTGGTCAATTTCAATTTGATGGGCACTTTCACTACACCTTGAGAAGGGAATTTTTAAGAATAATAAACATCTATGCTTTCGAAGGGAAGTTTCGATAAATCGATTGCAAAATGTTACTCACAATTCAATATATGTATCTGTTACAAAATCGTACTAAAAAGTGTATAAAAATCAGCATCAAATGATAATTTTATTTTTAAACCAGTCAAAAGCATCTTGTTATTATACCGGTCAAGTCATTGGGAGCCAAATCGCAGTTGATGAAATGTCATTCAGTATTTTGTATGGAATTTTAACACTTCGCGTTTAGTGATTGAGTTGTTTGTAGTAATTTAAAGTGACTTTCATTCAAATTTATTGAAAAATAGTCAAAAAAAGCTTTCAACTCTGATAATGGAACCTTCATTACTTAAAAAAATATGTTCATTAACTTTTCCGGTTCTAAGCTCAAGAAATGCGTCAATACCCACATTTTCTTAAATATCTATTTTAATATGGGTGATACAATGTTTATAATTAAGGTATTCTTATATCATATTTTTTTGAATCTTTTGCAGTTTATATAAATACGCGATAACGCGTAATGCGATAATGAGATAAACGCCCGCTTATCAGCGATCGTTCGTAAGATAACTAGGCTGAACGCGTCAGTTGCAAATTTATATTTGTACTGAAATGACGTCTTTTTTACGTGCAACTTAAAATATGATTATTTATTTAAAAACCACGGATTTTTATAAAAAAAATGTATGAGGAATGATGCAGAGAGATATTTTAAAGCCCTAAGACTATTTTTTTTTGTTTGAAATTCATAAGAATACGGCCAATAATGAGGAAACCACTGGGGTCCCTAAACGACCCCCATTGGCAGAGAAGTATTTTTCTAGTCTCCGAGCCGCGAGAGTTAATAATTGAAGATTAAATAAAAAATAGCATCATTATTCATAATGTAAGAGTATCTGCAGAGTGAACTGTTGAGGTCGTCTTGCTTCGTAGTAGTTTAACGCATGTAACTAATTTTGTAAAAAAAGCTTTTTTTTAAGACTTACAAAAGGTGTAATTTATGACGCAATTTGAAAAAATATACCCTTGCTGTGGAGTAGTGGTATATAACATACGCAGGTCGTTGTGGTACTATAATGGTCTCGATCCGTATAAGAGCTTCCGGTTTGGTTTGGTAATTGGCTAAAATTTCTACAAGAAAGGCATATGTGAACCAAAATGTTCTACGAAGTCTCTGTGGTTTTAACTTTTAAGCAGTTTCAAAGTGTCAAGTGACTTAAATACCGTTTACTCAATACATAACTAGCTTCAATTCAAACGTTTTAGAGAGTTTTATGTTAGTTACAATCTTACAAGTTTAAATATTAAGTAAAGGAGATAACTAACGCTATCATTGCAACTTTGAAGAAATTTATCGGGTTCAAAATTATTAATGTGGAAATGAACGATATGTAAAAATAATTAGAAATGCAAAAAACGTCAATAATATAAAACATAAGCATATGTACTATATTCAACAGTAAAAGCATTCTGTAAAAAGGCACACTAAAACTAAATGGCAACAGGAAAACAAATTTTCATTTTACGTATTTCATGGGCTTTGTTAAATCACGGTTACGTGGTATGTCGTTGGATTTTGTATCTCATGAGCATTTATTTAATGTACCATTTAAATATCTAAAGCGTAATGATATTGAATTGAACAACTTTTTTGGAGAAAGTTATGTACACTCTTCTTAAAAAAATATATCGAAAAAAATTGGTTCAAGTCTTTCAAACAAAAAAGTACACACATAAAATATATATTTTCTACAAGCAAAAACGAATGTTGTTTTTTATGTCTTTTAAATTAGTTGTTTTTTTCACAAAATTAGTTTATAAATGTACTTTTTGACTTTTGATACTCAACTTTTAAATTGATCTGAATAAAATATATTAGGGATTTTTCATATCTTTAAAAACAAGTCAAATTAGAAAAATACCGGCTTGATAATTTTATTTGAAGTTTGTCTTTCATTCAAGATAGACGTTTGTAGTTTTTTTATATATATCTGTACCGTTTTTTATCGCACGCTTTGACAACAAACATAGTTTTTGATAATCTATTATTTTTTATGTATGTGTTTAACTGTAAGTTTTACTGTTTCAAATATCCAAAATGCATTTTTAGAGCCGCAAAAATCAAATTCAAGCCATACGTGCCCAAAAAGTAAGCAAATAACATACAGCGGTTTTGTTTTATTAATAAAATATTTAGGTTATTTCCTTTCCTCTCTTCTCGCAAAGTTTGCACTCCCAAATTTATCATATGTAGTACAACCGTTAGATATGTTTTGGAATTTCTTTATTAAGTAAAAAGATACAGTTTTAACGATATCCTCTGTTGAATTTTAGAAAATGGTTATCTCTAGAAAAGTAGCCGGTATATAAATCTATAAAAATCAGATGGTTTAAGGTTAGTCGCATTGCTGTATTTTTTCACAGTGTATCAAAATGCTTCTGAAGGGAGCGTTTTAAAAATCTGTGTGGCCTTTTTATGTTATATTATATTTGTATTTGGGAGGTTCTACTGAAAAAAATAGGCGAGTGCGTGCACGTTGATAGCCTTAGCCTTCTATCCTTACTTTTCTCTTTGAGAAAGAGAATTTGAGCAACTTAGTAACACACAGTTCTCGTAAAAAACTTTTGTTGAGATAGCTCCATTAGTTTTACAATAACAAGGAAAGTAAATTGTTGTATTTTAAAACTAAATTATTTATACTTTCGATGGATTCGGCGGTAACTTTGTAGAAGTTCATTTTAATGTAAAATTAAAAATAGCTTAGATTATTCCACGTATTGTGCTACAAACTGTGACACGTATTTTGACCCTTTCAGAGGCATCTTCGTATCATTATTGTTTTTATATCCCCTCTTTACTTCCCGTTTTTATTTTTATAATATGTCAAAATACTAAAATTAAAATCATTCCTACTTAAACAAGCATTTTTGAAAGTAAGATTGTCTGAGGATGCCTTTGAAAGAGGCGAAACACGTGTCACCGTTTTTAGCATAATACGTGGAATAATTTAAGTTATTTTCAATTTTATATTAAATAATTTATCCTTTTAAGAAAAAAATATCAAGTTTGCATTTTATTTATTTTGACATTGTAAATGTCTGTAAATTGAAATTTTAAACTTTATCTAAAAAAAATTGCACTTAATATGGTTTTTCACTTGCAGTTCAATGCTTTTTGAGACTGAAGGTGACCATGTAGGATAAAATATATATAAAAAAACAGGTTTTATATTATCAATAACAATTGTAATTAATTCTACAATAAAAAAAATAAATTATTATTGTTGTTTTTTTTCCTTTTCAGTGTTAAAAACGTCTGAAGGTGATAAGCAAGATTCGTAGACGCGGTCCAAAGATAAGTTAACTTGAAGATGTTAAACTGGTTTAATATAAAACAGACATTCTCCTTCAAGAGTATGGATAACATATCAATAAGTTAAGTGATCGTGTTGCAACGTCAGTGAAACAAACAACCATGGAAGAAGATTGGAACAGATACAATATGATACAAACAACAATTAGTTACAGTGGATTCGTTGAAGAAGACAACAAAACTTTTATTTTAAATGAAATTGTGGATAATCTGACAAACCCTTCGACAGGGTTTATTATAGATTCCTTCGAAAATGAACCTCTACGAGATCCGCTTTACATAGTCTTACCCGTGACAATAGTGTATGCAATAATTTTTTTAACTGGGGTAGTAGGAAACGTTAGCACTTGTATAGTCATATCAAGAAATAAATCAATGCATACGGCTACCAATTATTACTTATTTAGCTTAGCGATATCAGATTTGTTGTTACTTATTAGTGGACTTCCGCAGGAGATGTATTTTATTTGGTCTAGGTACCCATATGTGTTTGGTGAAGTTTTTTGTGTGCTTCGGGGTCTTGCAGCGGAGACGTCAGCAAATGCCACTGTGCTTACGATTACCGCGTTCACGGTCGAACGATACGTCGCTATTTGCCATCCGTTTCTATCGCACACAATGTCAAAGCTTTCGAGAGCAATTCGGTTTATCTTAGTGATATGGTTGGTTGCACTCGGATTAGCAATACCGCAAGCTTTGCAATTTGGATTAGTGAAACACCAAGAAACAGTTATCTGTACGCAGAAAATAGTTTTGATTGAACATTCGTTTGAGATTTCAACATTCTTATTTTTTATTACTCCGATGACTCTTATAACCGTGCTGTATGCTCTTATCGGGTTGAGGCTCCGAAGTTCTAATATGATGAAGAGAGAAAGAGCTCAAAGTACACAAAGTAATAGAACTTTACGGAATGGAGCTTTGTCCAGAGGTTCGAGAAAAGGTCCCGGGCAATCGTCAAGGAGAGTGCTTAAAATGCTCGGTGAGTGCTTTTTTCTTATACAATAATTTTGGTCATAATACTTTCATAATTCTTGATTTAATTTTCGTAATTTCTATAAAAAAATGATGTTTTATAATTTTATTCTAAGTGGTCTCCAGATATTTTATATGTTCTATTAAATAATAATATCACTAAAATAGATTGTTAATGAGAATGTCCTGATATTTCAATCTAAGAAAGTTGCTGTTTTTGATAAAAAGTGGCAATAACGACTTGAATGACATTAATTAATTTTTTTAAGACTGTTTAATTATGCATAAAAAACTAAATTCTAAAAATTACTCCTAATTATATAAAAATTCTTAAATTAAAAAAAAATAACAAAAACTAGTGATTATCATGAGTATGTCATCATCACAGATACTTCAGATTTGCCTATTCTCTTAATAACAGAACATTGAAAAACAACAAATTAAAACGTATTTTTCTATATTCTCATACCGTTGAAACATCGAAAACATGAAGGGTTTTTATAAACAACTTATTAAATTTATGTAACATTGAGGCATTGAATCTTTTCCAATTTAAGGTGGTGTTTATTTAATATTTTGAAAAACGTTTTTCGTCCTTTTTGTAAAAATAGTTCTGTGTGGGCTGATTCCTTTTGCCTGACTACAGTGATGACTTTAGTTGGGGGTCGATTTTTGGTAAAAAAATACACTTCAGCTGTTAAATTTTAAACAATTTATAGAATTAATAATCGTTATTACTAAATAACGCTTGAAACTTTTTAGTAACGGTGTTCATTAAATTGTTTATTATTAATAATAGCTATCCACCCAAATAAAGCTAAAAGTAACCATGAATTATTTATACATTACATTACATTCATTATAAAAGAGATTCCATCTGAAACCGGTTTATACTCGTCCGTTCTAGCTCATTTTTATTTATCAATAACTGTTAATATTATAAGATAATATTGTTTTTTTTTTATATATTTTTATCCTGTATTATCTTTCACCCTATCTTAAACGCAGTTGGCAATAAAATGAGCTTTAAGAAATACAAATTAACTGTAATTTATTCCAGATGACAAACCAATTATAATACAAATTATGAGAAGAAATGTTTTTAAGTAAAGAATGGTTCGTGAAACTTTATAACATGTTTAACTATATTATTTAGCTTAATTTTACACATTTATGCTGTCTTTACAAATACTGAAATATGCTCATGCTTAAACACATGCCTCAATTAAAATATGTTATATAACTCAATTACCACCAAAGTATTGTCTTTCACGCTACATTGTGCATTTTTCAAATCGTTCCGGTAGTCATTTAAATCATGTCATGGATGGTGGGTCAAAATGATTAAATAGCTTTGTTAACGTGTTATCTGCAGTCTTCTATGAATACAATATTTACAAACAACGGCATGAATTTTATTTGTTAAACGTGTAGTAAACATGTTCTTGTTATACGCGTGTATGATAAAATCATGGGGCACAAACATGTTTACGAGGTAACCAAACAATATTTTGTGTGGTATGTCTTTTAAATTGACATTAAACCTACGGTTAACCTCATTTTAATAAGACAATATCTTTTGAATGCCATTTAACTTGGTAGCATCGATATTATTATTGCTTTGTCCTTTTGCCACAAGAATTGGTGAAGAAATCAATGTGCGAAATTTACATTTTTAAAAGATTTACCCATTCCCATGGTTGTTTCTGCAAACTATAATTCATTCGCGGTTATTATATTCCTAAAATTATAAAACTCTTACCTAAAATATCTTTTGCGAAACTAAGAAACTGGTTAAACATTATACACATGACTCCATGCAATTATTTTAATAAAAACACAATATTCCTTTGTACTTCATTCCACTTTATTAAATAGGTCAGGACCGGTTTCGATCAATACGAGCATTGTCAACTGATAAGAAAAATATACAAACAGTGCTTTTTATACAAATTTAAATTGAAATAAAAGGTGTAAGCAACTATTACCATTAAGTTATTTACTTTAGTAATGTAGAGTTTCACTTTGTTAAAAATTTCCCAAATTTTAATTGGGTTTATAATTGCCATCATTCGCCACCTGTAATTATTAGTCTTTGATGATTTTTTAAATAGGTGTTAAGCATTTTAATTTTGTGTAATTGTATAGTCACTTATAATGTAATTTGTAAACTCTTTTCATTGTTAATAGTTGCTTACAACTTTTATTTCAATTTAAATTTGTGTAAATAGCACTATTTATATATTTTTCTTATCAGTTGACAATGCTCGCAATGATCAAAACCGGTCCTGACCTATTTAATAAAGTGGAATAAAGTACAAAGGAATATTATGTTTTTATTAATATAATGCCTTTCCACCAAGTATTGACAGTGAACACCCTAAAAGTAATCCATGCAATTAAATGAGGTTGGATTTGTAAAAAAACATATCTTTAAGCTCAAAGAATAAAACAGTAGCTTACTTTTTAAAACAACTTCCTCTACCAATGTTAATTTTTTTATCAATAGTTATTAAAATAAAATCAATTCACAAATGTCTAAATATCTCCTAAAGCCATTTTTGTTATTCATTTTGTTTTTGCTTCGATTTCCTGATTCATTCGTAAAATAAAGTTCCGTCGTAAAATGGGAGTTTAATTAGTGTACCCTGTATAAAAATGGTGTGTTCGGCTGTCAAAGAGCATGAAGAATTTAAATTAATTTGCTTAACTGTATTAACAGATTTGATTTGAATTAAATGAAAAAAAATAAATAGCTTAGTAACAAAGCATATAACTGATCATTTAGAAACAGCACATGCTACATTATTGATAAAAAAAAGTTTATTTTCTATTTGTACTATTTTAATCAGACTGATTAGATTTTTTGTATTCTACGGTGACTTAGTTCGAAAGTATATTTGGTATACAATTATTATAACTCTAAAGGGACTTAGAAAAAGCTGATAAAATCAATTTGACCTAAATTCGACCGCCACAAAAAGAGTTACCTTAAAGATATACATAATTATTCACTGCTCGGTTTTTTAACTAACTAATCAATTAGACATCATTTATTGTATATTTTAATTATGATAGCCTTGTATTTAATAGCGCACATTTACTAGACAGCTGTTAATATAATGTTTTTTTATCGCTTAGTGAATGATTTTGAAGAAATAGGCTCTTAGCAGATAAACAAAAGCCTGGGCAACAACTTACAAGAATATCAGTTAAAAAGATTTCTGCTGTCTAAAAAGTGTTTAAAACAATCCATCAACCTCAATTTGACACCGTGCTTAAGAAAACAACAAATTTGTTTTCATTTAAAGTTCAATTGACACAATATCTTTTCCCACGACATCATTAACGATACCGTATATATATTAAATATATAAACATATATGCTAACTAGGTATTCTGAAGTCTCGGGGTTTTCAAAGTCCCGGGACTCGAGACTTTTATTTCCCGTTCAATAAAATTATAATTTTATTAAAATTAAATATTTGCATGTATTTATGTATTACATACACTTGGCACCTTTTAAAAGTACGCAATGGTAAAAATCGCGTTTTTTTAATACAATGTTTAATAAATTATTTTTCTTATGTAATGGGTATGTGCAATGCTTACGGCTAATTTTTACTAAGAAAGGATGATAACGGTACACCTAATGAAAAAATATCAATGAATTCTGCCGCCGTCAGGAGCAAATTTATGACCGTAACTTCACAGTAGGGATTCTGAAGTCTCAGGGTTTTCAAAGTCCCGGGACGTCCTGGGACTCAAGACTTTTATTTCCTCTTCAATAAAATTATATTTTTTTTACAATTTCATATTTGCATGTATCTATTTATGTATATATTACATACACTCGGCGCCTTTTGAAAGTACGCACTAGTAAAAATCGTGAATAACAACATGTATTGTATCTCTTCGAAGCCAGTATGGCTAAGTAAAATGGAAGTTTAAACATAGTCGTGACGATGGCGAAAGCCGAAATAGCTATCAACCATTATTTTAAGAACTGAAGAACTAAATATGTTGATATTTTTACCCTATTACAAAGAGGAATATTTAAATATATGCTTTTATATTCCGGTTTTGATTTTCCATTCAGGTCTTGCATGAAATGTCTTTAAAATATTATATTTAACCATAAGCTTCAATATTTAATAGACGCATACTTTCTATTAGGTCTGCGACACACTTAACGTAGCATACGTCGCATAAACAGAGTCATGAGGTTTGTGATCATAACAGTATTAACGTCACATTTCCACGTTTGTATAAAACGGAATCCGCGCGTACTTCCGTTACGCCGTGTGTGTCGCGACGGGCGTATTTATATTTATAATATTTTTTTATAGCTACTTTTTTTTCTTGTGTGATCGTGTGTTTGAGAAGCTTCTAATATTATATTAGTGATTTTATTAAACTCCTTACAAAAAGTTGTTTCAAAATAATGTGGTAGCTTATTGCCATTAAAAAAATGTTACAGGTAAATAACAGAAACCGAATAACCAGTTTTGACCGAATATATTAGATTATCATTTAATTTTGGCTATATTATTTTAAAGATAATAAAGATTAAAAATTCGCCAAATTAATTATGCAAATGCTTTGTTTTGTCAACACTTGTTTTTGAGAATGGATGATTTTCTTCGTTTTATTTTTTTCACCGCCTGTGTGGTCGAGTTTTCAACGTTGTTGGCTTCGGTTACGTAGCTCACTGGTTCGTATCTCAGTACGGACAGTTATTTATGAATTTCAATTCGAATGCATGGATGTATGTGATGTTTTGAATTCCCCTCTCCCACCCATCCTATCCTATGAACGGAGCGTATTGAGAGCGATTAGCTAACCACTAGCCCTTGCCTTATCTTTCTATTTCTACTCTCTTAGGAAAAAGAGAGGTTGAGCAACTAATTAACAAGCAGTTCTAGTAGAAATACTTATGCTGAGATAAACTTCATTAGGAGTCCATACGCTCCACATTGGGACCGGACATGGTATTTTTTTTTTTTACAAATTTACAACACCTATTATAATGTACGTTTGTTGTCAAAACTATTTTGAAAATCGTATCCGCAGACTGTATTTTTTTCAGTTTTTATTCGAAAATCATAGCTAATAAATTTTGAAATAGTAATTATTTTCAAATTGAAAATTTAATGTTGATTGTAACGTATTTTATTATGTTAAAGTATACTTACACACACGATAACAATTATTCTTTTTCCTTAAGAAAGAATCGAAACAACTCCATGGACGCAAACTTTTTAATGGGTGAATTATTATTCTTCTTCACTATGTTTGTTCCCTTGTTCGTATATTTTAACGTTAAAGTAGTAGAGTTAAAATAATAAATCTTGGAAATTTACAAAGTCCCACCGTTTAAATGATAATCACTTTAAAAACTCGAATATTTCAGACAAATCGCTAGAGTTATCAAATTACCAATATTAATATAAAAACTCGTTCAATATAATGACGATAGATTGTGGACGTTGCAGAGGAATTTATTAAGGCTTAGTATATGGGTGCCGATAAAAATTCAAAATTTTAAAAATCACCAATTTCAAAATAAAAAAATAATCTAATCTTAATTTATGTAGATATCGATTGCTATGAAATACTTTATTATTTTAAATAACAATTGAAATTTCTCAGGAATCAAATAATTAATTTTTATTTAAAATATTTTTAAGAAATACTAAATCAAAAATTTAATTAAGAAATCTAAATTTTATATTGAGCTTGTTGGGACATAAGACTCAGACCCACCAGAAAGCTAAGCTGCGTTTCTAACAATACTGTATTTGCCGTTCATTTTCATTTATTTAGTAATTTCAACATCAACGTCATAAAATACAACAATAAAAAAACAATTACAATTGCAGCTTGATTTTTTAATGCGTTTCCGCAAAATTGATTATCCATTAAAAAACCAAACCAGCTGTGTAACCAATCAGATGACAAAAAAAATAATAATCTCTACTATTAAAAGAACCTGATTTATACAATAATATTTAATCTCAAGCTTATTGCAATGAAACACGTGTAACAAATCAAACCATAAAATATTGTTTACAGCGTGATTATTTTAATTTTATACTAATAGGGTGAAATCTTCAATTATTGGCCACTTGCAGATAAAATCTATTTTTATAAGATATGAAACTAATATCACCTACCGTTGACTGAATAAGGAAGTTCATTAAGTCTTCCTCCGTTGGTATAGCAGATAGCTGTTATTTAAAGCATTGTCAAATAACCTCATATCTGATTTTAAACTTACTGTACTTACTGAAACAAGTGAGATTTGTTGTAAAAATCACAAGAATTTCACTTCCGTGTAAAGGTACATTAATTTTTTTTATTATATGTTCATTAAATGAATTGAAAATTGATTTGAGTAGTTTGTCTTTAGTGTGTTTATAAATCGTTCTCTGATTGAATTGGATATATTTTTGTAAAAAGTTATAATGGTGTTGGCCAATAACTAATTCCATTTTTTTTGAAGAATTTCTATTATTGGCCTAGCTGGCCAATAGCGAAAAAGCAAAAAGCAATTGTAAGGAAAGACGAAAGAGTTGACAAGAAAACCAATATATCTGCATTATCATTAAATACAGAAAAAAACTATAAGTATTGACGAAACAATTTTTTTGAATAATCGAGAGAACATTGATTATAAAATTTCTGAACCCCATGACATCAGTTATTCAGACTCATTTTTAGATAGATTGATTTAACATTTTAAAGATAATAATGAACTTGAAAACATTTAATTTTGATAACATAGATTTTTAAAACCCTTATTGTTGAAATTTATCATCTCGATTTAATGAAAACATATGATTCTTATGTTAAAAACGCGAATCTGTTTTTAGATTCAACATTGAGCAATGGTTAAATAAACTTTGTGTTTACTCTTCTTAGCTTGGACGACTGGTTTAGCCACATCTGGGTTGTTTTTAAGACGTAACGCTTTAAAGAAAATTATCAAATTGGACCTTCGAATTAAATTACCAGTTATAACAACTATGTATCAAGAATTCCTAAGTCATGCCACTTCAACCAAAAAAGGAGACGTCACCAATTATTATTAGGAGTAATTTAACATAAATAAACTTGAAAAAAAAGAATCAACATTATTGTGATTAGATAAATATTTGCATACTATTTATTATTTTAATATGTCAATTTGAATGTTAAAATAAAGAATACTTTTTGAGTGTTTATTAGAAATAATATTTCTATTTTTAATTTATTTAATTTAATTTAATTTATTTAATTTATTTAATTTATTTAATTTATTTAATTTATTTAATTTATTTAATTTATTTAATTTATTTATTTTATTTATTTTATTTATTTTATTTATTTTATTTATTTTATTTATTTTATTTATTTTATTTATTTTATTTATTTAATTAATAAACATTGCAAAAGGTTGACAAATTATAAATTTAAAACTTTTACAACATACTTATCTATTTTTATAATATACTTTACTTAAATTACATTAATTAACAAATAAATTATGTTTATATGTTTCTCAGTTTCCTGTCCTCTAATAATTTACAACCCTTAATAGGCACAGTTACTCAGTAACCTTGAGCGACCAGAAGGGTCGTACGATCTGTCCGAGGTATCAAGCGTTAATTGTGCTAGTATTGCCATTTGTATTTAACGGAAAGTTCGTTAACAAATATGTGGAAATTACAAATAATCTTTTAACTACCAATATGTGTTTAATCTAGTAAGTATTATTTAATTAAAAATTTTAATCACTGTATTATAATAATAATTTATTAATCGTGCATAATAAATCATATATAACCAGTATGTTTGAATAAACGGTTTGGAATTTATGATAAGCACCTATTTATACATATTCATTTTAATCCTAGGTTATTGTTTTGTGTTGTAAATATTTTAACGAATATTAAGCATGTATTAATCTTTTAAATATTATCGTTTTAAATGTAAAATGAAACGGTTTCGTTTTTGGAATATGTGAAATTATTTTTGGTATTTCTACAAAATTTCTGTTACCTGCTGTGGCCCAGTTCTTTAGAGCTCTACCAATTACGCAGGTCTGGGTTCGATTCCTGGTAAGATCACAGTTAATTTAAGAATTATTCAATTTTTTGATCAAAGACTGGGTGTTTGTTATGTTAATTCAAATCATTTCCTCTCCTCCCATTATTCTGATACTTTAATTACTGGGTGGAGCAATAGCGATTAGCCAACCATTAGCCCTGTTTTAGCCTTATCCTTCTTTCCCTACTACTCACTTTGAAAAAAGTGAGGTTGAACGACTGAGTAACAAACAGTTCTTGTAGAAAAACCTCTGTTGAGATAACTCCATTAGGAGGCCATATGCTTCACATTGGGAGCGGATATGGATAAAAAAATCTACAAAATACCCATATTTTTTAACTACGTACGCAATTAATGTCAAAAGTCTGGGACTCACAGTTGATCTCGATCAAAACTATAATAAATGTCAATTATTTAACATAAAGATTATGAAAATTATGCTTTACGGATATGAGTCATGGCACATTGCAAAAGCATTAAAACGCCGTATACTGTGCTTTTAAAACAGATGCTTGCAGCAAATACTAGCTAGAAAGTAGATTGAATTTGTCAAGAACTTGGATATAATAAATCCGTAAAAGTCCGAAGTCCAAATTTTTTTTAAATCTGACGACGAAACTGGCTTAGACATGTGCTCTTAATGTTTTTTAGGTTATCAACCAAAAGGACCCCGTCTCCTTGTAAGTGCGCTGATGACCTTCCATAGAACTAGGGCTTCCAATTAACCGGACTTTCCAACTAACCGGTTTTCGGTTTTTTTCTGGAAATAAAACCGGTTAACCGGTTTAAACCGAAATATAACGTATTTTGATTAGGTAGGTATGCAAAAAAAAAATTGTTTGTAGAAAACTTTAAATATTTGTCATAAATGTTCCAATGTTAATGAAAAATCGATATTTATCTTAGAGATAGAACACAGAAGGCATTTTATATATTTATATATATATACAACAATGTCAATTAAATGTGGAAAAATATTTTATGATAAAATATGTCAAATAAAAAAATAGAGCTTGATAATAAAACTCATCAAAAGAAAGATCTTTAAATAAATGCATTCATTTTTTAAGCATATCGACTAGACAGGACATCCAACGCTTAGACAAAAATATAGTAGAATACAAAAATATTAACTTATATTATTTTTTAACGAGAACCGCTTTTTACTCAGTTGAAAAACCCCCTCTTTTTTCTAAGAGAGAAGAGATTAAAAGTTATGGCTAGCACACGACTAGTGGGTGGCTGATCACTCTCACTACGTCATAGTAATTTAAGGGATAGTGGAATAAAATATTAGGCATCACAGACATCCATGTCATAGAAAAGAAATCTATGAACTGATTGCAAAAATCCGTCCGTACTGGGATTCAAGCTCGTTTGGTCCGCAACCCAAAGACGTTGACCACTCGCCCATGGACTCGGCGTTATCATGTTCATCATGTGCAGACCATAATACTTAAATTATAATTGAGATTAACAAGCACAATAATAATTATATTTTATGATAACATCAATTATTTATTGGGTATATGTTGTTTTATGAACAATTATTTATTTATACATATAGGTATTATACAATACTACAATTTTCATTTACGTATTACGTACAAAATTACTTACATATTATAATAAAAAATCATAGTTCATAGTGTGTTTGTTTATCTATTGCTCAAGAAAATAATTCGAAAAAAAAGAATGCATCTAAAATGTTATATTACACGAAACTACAAATTTGAATTAAAAAATTGTATTAATAAAAAATAGGCACCAAGCAAAGCTGTATTTGAATATATTTTTTATATTGTTCTAGTTAAGATAGATATTGTACTATTTAACTGAAAAATATCAATGACTTCTTAATTTCCTATAACCTCATAATCAGTGCGTATAAGCAATTTGTATATTATAATACTTAGAAAACTATCAATAATCTCAATTTTTTTTACTAAAAAGAAACATTTTTTCCGCATTGAAAAATACTTAGCATTTAACTAACACAACAAACATCACACATTCCGACTAGGTTTGTCCGTAGCGAACTACGGACAAACCCAAACCCTATTGTTGATTATTTTACCTAACTATGTCAACCTTGTGGGTAACATTTTAGCCACATCTGGTATTAATTTAATGACACTTTACAATACGCAACGTCTAATTTTACAACTGAGGAAAGGACGACTACTTAGGTAAAAAAAAGCAACCATATAATTGAACAATACAGTAAAAGTGACACGGGACAAAGTTCTTGGAATAATTTTGACCCCCCGTTAGGTAAGACATTACAAATAACTCTTGGGTATTAGTTTTCACATATTGCATTATGATGGAGAATAAAAGGTTGATACAATAATTAAAATTATCATATTTAAAGCAGCGATTTTTACATTGTTGATTTAAAGACAAAATCAAGTATACTTAGAATAATTATAATCCAATAATCATGCAAAGGAAGAATATATCTACTAACAAGCACATAAAAAAATATTAATGGGTAAGGAGATGTAGATTATTACTCACTAATTAAATTGTATACGTTTGAAAATGGTACTTGATAGTTATATGGTATCCTTATCAATAGTTTTTTCAAGATTTATACGGATGATTTGTCAAATTTACAATAAAGGTTATTGAGTGACGTGCATGTAAGAATCATTCCGTCTTTTGATAAATAATTGTCAATAATTACGAAAAAATATTAAATTATTTGAAAAAGTCATTTCTGTTCACAACATGGACAACTTTGAGAAATAAGTATATTATTTATATATAAAATTCATATGCATGTTGTGTTAAAAAACAATGAAAAACAAAAATAGAATATTTTTGATAAAACTTGGTTAACCGAAGAAAATAAACCGGTTTTCGGGTTATTTCAAAACATGCGATAAACCGGGTAACCGGTTTCGGTTTAAACCGGTTTGGAAGCCCTACATAGAACGTTCTCGGCGGAGCTACGGAACGTTGAGATGATCTGAATGGAAAGAAAAATGACAGACAATCTTGGAAGTACGGAATATGGACAACTAATGGAACTCATCTCAACAATAGTTTTTTTATGCAAATTGCCTGTTATTTTCCTCTGAGGATTGTATGGATTTAATGATAAGAATAGGGCAAGACTTGTATTCAGTTAGCCGTTACTACAACGCTTTTTTTTAGGATGAAATTGTAGACATCCGTGAAGTCGAGCACTTATACTTAAATCAATCTTTGAAAATACCTGCCACCCGCGAGTTCGTTCGTGAAATATCTCAAAAGTTTCACAGCGAGGTAGGAAAACATTTTAACCCAACGATCTCTAATCTCCACAACTATGACGAGACACTGCCTGAGAATCGTTTTATGCCCAGAGCAGTTCTGCTCGAAGACCCTCCATAGATCTTATGTCGTCTAAAATTGACAATTTAATAACGAACTTAGCATCACGAAAATGACTCTCTTTGTTTGACTTTTTTGTGTACTGTATGTGTGTATGTATGTATGCGCATGTGTGTGTACATGTACGGATATAGTATGGGGGAAGCATATAGAATTTGATTTGCAAAATAATGCATATGGAGTTCCCGTGAACTTCTTATCTCTGTAGTGATCACACCCTTCCGTCTGCAAACAATCGTAAGGGGATACAATTTACAATTTTTCAAAAACTTTATCGATGAAAGAGACTAGAAGAACTTTGACGCTGGCGCGTCCTTGTACTTGGAGCTTCATAAATTTGATATCCAAAAAAAAAAATAATCAATTCATGAAACAGTGCGTACTTGGATTCAAATTAGTGAGCAGTAAGGCTTATACAAAAACAGACTGATGAAAAATCCGTTTTTCGGTTTCTAATATAATGTATCATAAAACTTGGTTTGAGTTTGATTAAAATTGCTAAAAGCTTTAAATCTTTAAGTCTCGTTTGTTTAATATAAACAATGTTTTAAAAAAACACCCAAACGTAACAAACACAAATTCAGAGTCAAAATATAAAACAAAAATATTTTCAAATTAAACCTACAATAAATATTAAAAATTATATATACCTATTTTACATAGTTTCATTTTTAACCAAGGTGATTTAAAGTCAAATTATTAACGTTTTTAAATTGAACAAAAGATTTTCAATTTAAACTACTTATGTAATATGAGTTCCTTAGTTTTATTTTATTATGTTTTTTTTGGACTCCAAAGGTGAGTATTTATTTTCTCTCAAAATACCTCTACATTTTAG
The DNA here is from genome assembly GCA_031772345.1 of Himalopsyche anomala. Taxonomy (NCBI): domain Eukaryota; kingdom Metazoa; phylum Arthropoda; class Insecta; order Trichoptera; family Rhyacophilidae; genus Himalopsyche; species Himalopsyche anomala. The sequence continues at coordinate 2,384,119 of CM062828.1, forward strand.
TTATATGTTCAACAAAACAATAGACTAGTAATTTATGACTTTTCTTAGGTATTTGTCAAACAACAATTAGGTATTTTGAAAAATAATATTGAAGGAGTACGGAAGAAGAGATTAGGAGAAGGAGAGATTTTACGTAATGACAAATTAAATCATCGACAAAATATGCTTAGTATTTATATACCTACCCAAAGGTCGGCAACCTACTACCCGCGGGTAATTCAATTACCCACTGCGACATTTTGAGTTACCTGCCAATAAATTATGATAATATTTTTTTTATCAAATTACTTATTTAATAAGACCGAAGAAACCACCAATAACAATATTATATATGTGTTTTGTATTAACACATATATATAAATATATGTTTTGTGTTATATATATTTCTAAAAATGATGTTTTAAAAGAATATACGGTAAAAAAATATTTTTAACTTTTACCCACTAACTAAATTAATTTATTTAAGCCTCTCAAAAGGTTGTCGACCACTGTACTTACCTATTACATAAACAAACAAAAGATAAATTTTATTTTGCAACGATATTATTTTAACGAAAACAAAATATTTTTTGTTGGCTTCACAAAATTGAAAAATATTTTATTTAAAATAATTAATTCATGAAAATTGTCGTCAAGGTTTATTAACCAAAATAATTTGTATAAATAATTGCTAAAACTTCTGCTAAAAGTCTTTTCAAAAACAATTCTCTTAATTGCTTTAAAAAAACCTTGGCGGAATTTAAAACAGTGTACTTTTTAATAAGCCATTCGGAATTCTTAACTTTTCCGGTTCTAAGCTCAAGAAATGCGACCCCAATACCCACATTTTCTTAAATATATATTTTAATAAGGGTGATACAATTTTTATAATTAACTCTCGCGGCTCGGAGACTAGAAAAATACTTCTCGGCCGATGGGGGTCTTTTAGGGACCCCAATGGTTTCCTCATTATTGGCCTTATTCTTATGAATTTCAAAAAAATAAATAGTCTAAGGGCTTTAAAATATCTCTCTGCATCATTCCTCATACATTTTTTTATAAAAATCCGTGGTTTTTTAATAAATAATCATATTTTAAGTTGCGCGTAAAATATACGTCGTTTCAGTGCAAATGACAATGCGCGACTGGCCTGCTTGCTAAGTGGCGTTCAGCATATAATCTTACGAACGATCGCTGATAAGCGGGCGCTTATCTCTTATCTTATCGTATTTATATAAACTACAAAAGGTCCAAAAAACTATGATATAAGAATACCTTAATTATAAACATTGTATCACCCATATTAAAATAGATATTTAAGAAAATGTGGGTATTGGGGTCGCATTTCTTGAGCTTAGAACCGGAAAAGTTAAGGTATTCTTATATCATAGTTTTTTGGACCTTTTGTAGTTTATATAAATACGATAAGATAAGAGATAAGCGCACGCTTATCAGCGATCGTTGGTAAGATAACTAGACTGAACACCGCTTAGCAATGCGCGCCAGTCGCTCATTGACATTTGCATTGAAACGACGTATATTTTACGCGCAACTTAAAATATGATTATTTATTAAAAAACCACGGATTTTTATAAAAAAATGTATGAGGAATGATGCAGAGAGATATTTTAAAGCCCTTAGACTATTTATTTTTTTGAAATTCATAAGAATAAGGCCAATAATGAGGAAACCATTGGGGTCCCTAAAAGACCCCCATCGGCCGAGAAGTATTTTTCTAGTCTCCGAGCCGCGAGAGTTAACGGGAAATTCGGGATGATCGGCTTCCTTGAAGATTGAAAAACTTTTCTAAAAAATGAAGGATAACAGTCTTTCAAGTACTTTTTTTAAGAATTATTGATATATTTAAGATATCACTTTTTAAATCACTCGTATTTTCATGAAAATGCAGTGTACAAAAATAACAGTCTTGAATTCTTTCAAATCATCAGTACCGGTTTTACTGATGGCATACACTTTTAACTGATTTTGACTCGTTCAAAATTTGTCCACTTCAATTAGTGTATCCTCCAACGACCCCAACTTTACTTTTTGGCATCATTAGGCTTTGTGTTTATTGTTTGATGTACTTATAAAATTGTAGATAATTTTCACAATTCATTTACATATATTTAAAACACCTCAATCAAAACAACCAAGCACCTTCAGTTGATATATTAAACTATTTTCATCTAATAAAATACTGCCAAACAATAGACGTTGAAATAATTTGGATTTACATGTAAGATTCATTAAAATAAATGTTCTCTTAAATTTAAAAAAATATCATACCTGTGTTTCAATTTTATATTATGTGAAGTATAAATAATAAAATATTTAAATAATGGTTCAATATTCATTATAAAAATACGAAAGTGGATTTATATTAAAATAAATTGATTAAGTTATTTTGTGAATATTATTTGAAATAATGACTATGTATATAAGATTTTGATAAAACAAAAAACCAATATGAATCCTTACAAACGTAATAAAATACTTTAAATATAGTTAAAAACTGTTTAAATGTATTAAAAATGTTAAATAAATTAATTAGTAATTCGTTGAACCGGCATCTGAGAAGTGTTTTAGTAACCAAGCAAGAAAAAATAAATATACATTTTAGCTTAATGCTATTAATGCTATATTAATCATTATTAAACTTGAGCTGTTATTTGAGCTGGATATTTAAATAAACCATTAGTTGTGTTGAAGATTTATCTAAATGAATGTCAAAACAAATTCAAATAATTATTTTAAAAGACAACATCTTGAGTAGCTATGAGGTCCAGGTTTACTTTAAGAGCTTTTTAATTTTCCCATAATGTCATTTCAAAAAAGCCTGTTTGCAAACGTAGGCGAAAGGTTTCTTTTCAGAATGCAAAACGTCAAGGCTTTGTAAGCAGTTTCAAAGTTTTCTTCATATAATGGAAAAATAACAGATAGGTTTTTCTATCATATTTGATTTAAATATTACTTCCGCGTTTGTGATTATAAAAAGTCAAAGAATTTTCTTACTATCGAGTGTCATAAAGAAATAATTTTCGATTTAAAAATGAGTAATAATTTGAGATTCTGACTGAAGTTGTTTGATGCACAGGTGTGACAATTAGATAAAGTTGCGGAATTGTGTTGGAAACGTAATTAGTAGGAATAAAATACCTTTGCTCTTAAAATTTACACATTAAACGTGAACAAAAAAACACTTATAAAACACCACCACCTCCTACCTAAAACAACAATGAAAACTGCAAAGATAATTAAAGGATGTTATTATTATTTTTTTACTATGTCCGCTCCCAATGTCGAGCATATGGACTCCTAATGTAGTTTATATTATATTATATAAAGTTAAAAAACACAGTTCATGTATGATGTCAATATACGTGGTGTATATTTTTTGTAGCCTTTTTATGAAACTTTAAAATAGTAATAACATGTCAAACGCTGTGTCGATGAAAATAAAATATAATCTTAGAACTAGAAGACTAAACTGAACAGCTAAACTGAACAGCTTATACATAAATAATCTTAGGATAGTTTATCTAAAGATGAATATAATAAAGCAAAACAATTGTCACAGTTTGTTACACAATCTGTCGAATAATAAAATAATAAAATTTAATTTAATATTCCTATTGCTTTTCAAGAAAAAAATGCTGAAAATGAGAAGCTAAAATATAATGGATAATAATTTTTCATTTAAAAAAGATTACGCCACAAACAAAATACAATCTGGAATATTATTTCAATGACAAGCGCAGAATTTTAATTGACCCAAATATCAAAGGCAGTTTAAAATGACACCAAGAATTTTAATTTAATTTGTTTTTTTTTGTAAATGCAAAAAAGGCCTCATAATTTTTCATGCCAAAACGAAAAAATAATAAATAGAAAACATCTAAATTACATGCGTAATATTTCATTATTAAAGGTTCAAATCTGATAAATTAATATGTACGTACATTTAACTTAGCAGTAGAAGCTTACATCGTATCAATTCACATTTACTCTGACCAGTAAATTAATGAATGAACTAATAATTGTATAAACCGATGAGCGCCATACAGAGTAGAAATAAATTAAAGGCTAAGATAAGGTTAGGTTGGATATGTTGAATAGAAAAAATCCGATACGAATACATTTTTAAGGCTATAAAAGTCAGATGACAGTTAAATACATCAAGTGCGTGATTACGCACACACAGTAGTGGAAAGTTGCAGAGTGATAATTTTTGAGTTTATGGAAAATTTAATTACGTCTGTGTAATAAATGTAAATATTCACTAGCTTAAATGTTAGTTTTCTTTCTTGTGTTTACTGTAAATGGCTAAAATTGACAATATGTAAATTGCCTATGTGCATACCTTAACTGTTCCAATATATAAATCAAGTTTATGGGAGAGGAAGAAATCTGGTTAACTTGTGACAAATAATACTAAAGGGTAAAAAATTGGTGTTACTGATAAAAAAAATGCTGATACAATGGCGTATATAAAATACAAAAAAATATTGAGATTTAATCGAACCGTTTTGTTATATAAAATCACTAGACGAGAGAGATGACTAGATATATTTTCCATTGCCAATTTGTTTGCTTGAAAACATATATATTAGAAAGTGACTTTTGAATCAAAGCCTTCTATTTGCGACGCATAATTGATTAAACACGCATGAAATATTGTCTATGATATTTTATTGTCCTATAATGTGTTTCCTATATTGAGAGTGTTTCAAAATGTCTATTTGGCAGACATTATTTTACATCGACAACTTTTAAGTCAGATTATAAATTCGTTTTCATAAACAATAGAGTAAAAGGATGCTGAGCGGAAATTGTATTTGGTTATTAACACTTTCATTCAAAACACCCCTTAAAGCAGGCATGCCAAACTTGTTTACCAAAAAAGGCTAAAATAAGTATTGCACATCAAATGGATTAAATTTTCATAACAATAACTTCATATCGTAAATTGAGATTTATTCTTATATAACTCGCAGTAAATTTATAAACAAAACAACGAAAAATTCTATGTTTAAAAATTAACTTCTGAAAACTTTACATGACAGCAAATTAAAAAGCAAAAAAAAAAACATTTTATTACAAAGCAATACGAATCAAACACTTGAACCCTTTTACGTTGTTCACTGTCAATACTTGGTGAAAAGGCATTATATTAAGACAAACAATATTTGTTTTTACTTGTTATAATAATGGAAGTGTATAAAAGTATAATAGTATACAAGTGGAAATAAGTACAAAGAAATATTGTATTTTTCTTAATACAAACACTTGAAGTATATATTTACTATATTTTTGATTGTATCTTCAGTCAGTAGTCGTATGAGGTAAGCTATGTGTGCCTATCAAAAAAGCTCCGGGTGTTTTTAAAATATATAAATTCTATGATTGTATTTCATGGATATAGTAGAACTTTGAAACTAAGAACCCGCTTCGAAGGCTCTTTCACAAAAGTAAAAAGAAACTATTTTTTCGTATATAACTTTTTTTTATGCAGATAAAAATTAAGCCATATATTGAGATTCAACAGACTCAAACATTTAAAACTTGATTTGAAGTAATTTATTCAATGAAACATAAGTTTATTGTCATTAATATACAATTTTCAAGTAAAAGAAATCAAATGAGCTACCTTAAAATTTGTCTTTGATTAAGTTATTCTCAAAAGTTTTCAAAAGGACACGGTCTTTGTTGGACTTTACACAAATACCATCAGTAAAAAAATATATGAAAATAGCTAAATGCTTAAAATTCAATATTATTTGCAAACAATATTTTGTTTAAAATTTTAATAATTTTGTATAAAATTTTAGCCATGTCAAGACGCTCGGAGTATTGACCCATTTTATGAGAAAAGATAATAATTTGCAGTCAGCGTTGTGTAATAAATAAATGTCGGAAAACTATTGGATGCAAAGGATCTTCAACGACTCCTATGATAAATCATCTAAAATCTCATAATATTAGTGTTTTTTAAAACACTTCTAATAATAAAACCAACATCAACGGCAAAGGAACGAGTATTTTCAACAGCAGGATAAATTAAAACTAAATTAAGATCAAATTTAAAATATGGTACATTTAATGCTCTCTTATTTTTGATATATGATAAATGACTTGTATTACAAATGAACTCGTTTTTAATGTATTATTTTAGTACATAAATTAGTAATGTTTTGTTATGTTCATACTTACTGAAACTATCCGGATATCCGGATATATCCGGATAGTTTCAATTTTACTATTCGATATCCGGATAGTTGAAAATGACGAATAGTTGGAATCCCTAATACTTACTATATTTTTGATTGTATCTTTAGTCAGTATTCGTATGAGGTAAGCTATGTGTGCCTATCAAAAAAGCTCCGGGTGTTTTTAAAATATATAAATTCTATGATTGTATTTCATGGATATAGTAGAACTTTGAAACTAAGAACCCGCTTCGAAGGCTCTTTCACAAAAGTAAAAAGAAAATATTTTTTCGTATATAACTTTTTTTAATGCAGATAAAAATTAAGCCATATAGATTCAACAGACTCAAACATTTAAAACTTGATTTGAAGTAATTTATTCAATGAAACATAAGTTTATTGTCATTAATATCCAATTTTCAAACAAAAGAAATCAAATAAGCTACCTTAAAATTTGTCTTTGATTACGTTATTCTCAAAAGTTTTCAAAACGACACGGTCTTTGTTGGACTTTACACAAATACTATCAGTAAAAAAATATATGAAAATAACTAAATGCTTAAAATTCAAAATTATTTGCAAACAATAAGTTGCCTACATCTTATTGCTTAAGAAATTAGTCTTATTATTAGTCAATTGTCAAGTTTAGTAATACTACATTCTTACAAAGTGAAAAAATATCTTCTTGATGCTCAAGTCAAGGAAATCCTTAATAACCAAACAAACAAAAAACAATCATCGTTGCCTAAACCCTATTAAGACGCTAATGTAACTTATCATATATAATCACTTGAATTTAAGCTTATTTTCTTTGAATAATCCCATATTTGTTATCGATCCGAGAAATACTAAAGTCTATATAAGTCTATTAAATATAATACTATATTTTGCAAGTTTACATTTATTTCTGATGAGGTATAAGCTAAAATAGATATAGAGAATACATACAATAATATTTGTAGAACTAAAATACTTTAATATTTTTTCACCTTTCTATAATAGAGTTCTACCAAGTTAATGCAAATTCAATCAATAACAAATTTTTTTCATGTACACACTATAATTTTTTTCCAAACATAAAATAGTTTGTATGGATAACCTTTTTTGACTTTTTTGTGGAAAAAAGAAAGTCAATCTTATAATGCAAAACTTTCAAAGATGTATATATTTTCTTCTTAAGAAAAGTACAACGGCTGGAAATGGTACTCGAGTAGAAGGAGTTAATGGATATTTTTAATACAATTTTAAGGTTTTTTTTTTATCGACGCACTCATAATAAAGAATTTTAAATCGCATATATATTGTTTTTAATCATTATTGTAATAAATGGATTAAATAATTAGAAATATATGCAAAAATACAAAGTTTAATTATGTGTATTGAATTAAATTACTCATGTGTCGCCCAAAACAATAGCCCGTCAATCAATTTGGCCCTAGAGAAGCCAAACATCAATCACTCATGATTAAAATCAGGTCAGAATAAGCTAGATCGTAAAAAAAGAGACAAAAAATATAGCCAAATAGAAAAGTAGTCAGTAAAAATATAATAGTACAATTACCAAAACTAGCTAATACCCTTAACGATAAATTGTAAATAAAATAAATCGTTTCATCAATGCAACAGTTAAGCTGTCGACAAAAAGTGTTGTCTTACGAATGACATGATAAAAAATACAGTGGTAGGATACACAGTTCTTTTAAAATACGTCCAAAAAAGATATCACAAACAGTGTGACACTCTGAATTTTTTAAATTTACTGTCGACGCAAGAGTAACAAACAACACACACTATAATTGATACACAGATATTAAATTTTATTCAATTTTATTGATACAGTGTGATAACTTTGTACTAGTATAACAGAACATATACATATGTATAACTAAACTTGGAAACTAAAAGTAGACTTCGAAAACTGTATGTAGTAAAAACCGTATTACATTAAGCTGTCGTTATCTCTAAGCTGAGATTTTCAGATTATCTTAACGTTGCTTTGATGTAGTGAAATGTTAATGTTTTATTAATAAAGAAGACGAAATTTGTAAAACATGACCTCTTTTTAAGCATTTTTGAATTCAATTCGTTCTGCAAATATTCAAAATATTTTTCCACCAAACTTTTTAAAAAAATAGGTCAGATGTCTTTTAATGTCTGGCAAAAGATAATGAGGCCAATTTCTTGTCAGTTTTCATGGCGTGTTTTTAACATAATTTCACAGAGATCTTAAAATTTCTTTTTTGAAATAATTAACGTTAATAAGCGAATTCTTCTTTACTAACTCGTTAATTTGTTTTTATTAGATAATGATAAAGGAGTCGGAAAGAAGTTTTTAAAAAACACCTTTACAAAGAAAAAATAAGACAGTTGATTGTATATTATTCGTGAACAAACAATACAATCGTTACTTGAAATTAAGAGTGAGATTAAAGTGATAAAAGTCGATTTTGAGATAAGTATGCCAATCGATTTCTAAAATCTACATCTATATGATTTAACACGAAAATATTAATAACATATATATTAAAGTTCATCATTTGAAGACAAAACCTCTTTGTAACAGTAATTGATTGTTAAAATTAATCATCAGTAGCATAAGTGTGATAATTAGTCAAAAATTATATCAGAACAAATCTCTACTAATCATTTTAAAAGTATGAAACAAACCTTTAATTTCAACTTTGTCTCAACTAGTTTATTTTATTTATTTCACTGTTGATATTACGTGTGTATAATACAGATTACAATACATGATTATCTAAAATATATGTTAAAAAACATTTCCGGTTAGCTTATTAACAATTAATTTGATTGTTTTTGATTCAATACCAGTCGTCAATCACATTTGATTGAATTATGAACATTTACACCACTCACATAATGTCGTTAGCAGTAATGATGTTGATTAATCGATAATTTTGTCGCCATTTCTGTAGCACGTTATATAGTTCAATCTATTAATTGAAATCACAACATAATATGTATTAGTGATCATAAACAATGTTATCATTATTTATTATGACTACAGGTCTCATATTACATTTGGGTCATTCATTCCTTGAACTATGACCCATCAAAAACTCCTCAGAACTAATAATTTCTATATAAATCGGAAAACGATAATTATATCATTATACCATAAAATGCTGTCAGCCAAAAATAATGTGTACAGCATTTAATTATTCGGACAGTTGGTAACATTTAAACGAAATTCAATTAATTTTATGACGTGTTTAATAATTATAATGAATATATTAATAAACACTCTCTTTATGTAGAATATATAAATGTTAATTTGATAATTAATATAATTCTAAAATCAACGCTCATTGAAATACATTAAATGAATCGGTTAATAACGTTGTAGCGTAAAATCATATTAAGTCTTAAAATATTCATTAACGTTCAAGGATTCAACTGTATCAGAAATGATCATTGTGAAATAGCAGAAAACAATTCGTAATTTAAGATTTCAAATGAAAGTGCTGGGTAGAATTTCAATATTTTATTTGAATCGTTCAAATTATGTACATTTACACAGATTTTGTCACTAACGACCCGGGTTTCGCCCTTCGGCATCTTCAGGCGTTCAAGTGCACGGATGAACTTGAACTGACGCTTAGTAAAGGAATGTTTCCAGGATTTTCCGGAAAAAAGAGTTAATTAGCGTCCGTATTTGGGTGCAACATTTTTATCCTTTGTTCCTGATTGAACACGTGTCTTTCTGAATCACTTAATTTCAGAAAGACACGTGTTCAATCAGGAACAAGGGATAAAAAATGTTGCAACCAAATACGGACGCTCATAAACTCTTTATCCAGGAAATTGTAGAAATAAGCAGAGCACAATTGAACAGTTTTCAGATTTTAAAACGATCAGCTGCACATGCCTCTGGCTCTACATTTTAATAGTCTATATAAATATAATCATAAAACCTTTTCTGACAAACAATGTACATAATTTGAACGATTCAAATTTAATTCGTAATTTGAAAAGCCAACTATCTATTTCATATATACCTCATATGTTTTCAACAACATGACTCTTGCTTTTATTTGCTAGAATTTTCATTTATATTTGAAAAAAGGTCACCAAAAATTCATTCCGTTTTTGACGATGAAACCTGTATTTAATTAAAAAAGTTTTTCTCGTATTGAGCGTTACGTCGACAACGCTGTCTATATATAGTATTTAAAAAGATTATGTTGGAATTTTTCAATTGGGTATTTTCAAACTAATGATGAATGAATTAAAAACAGTTCAATACCATCATATTATTTTAATGTTTACAGAGGATTATTATAGCTCGCCTACTAGTCTTGGAATTATGAATGTAATTGTCCACCAGATCTATTTACTTCTAACGCATTGTAACAATCTTTCTTTCTATATTTTTTTAATAATATCCAACATGTAATGTTAACAAAAGTCTCGGGACTTTTTTGGAAAATGTCCCGGGAATTGTGACTGTGATTTATAATGTGCTATATAACAATTATTGTGGTTAAGAAACCCTCAAAAGGACTGATGTGTATAGAATGAAAGTAGGTATAAGAAGAAAGCCCCAAGAAAAACGGACACGACATGGTCGGGACGTGACACTTACCCGGGGTTTTAACAAAATTAAGTATGCATATATAAAAAGGATCTGATAAAAAACAGATGTTTGGGATTTATAATTTCGTAAAAGTTTCAAATACCATGTGTTTTTATATTGTAATATAACTGTAGCAAAAGCAAATTGCAACATATTAAAATTAAATGTTCATACCTGATGTTGTTTTATGTACAAATGTTTTTTCACTATTTCACAAAGGTATCAATATCTCAATGGAACAAAAAAGGTCTAAAAGCTGTATTGTAAAGTTACGGTCATAAATTTACTCGTGACGGCGGTAAACCTTATCATCCCTTCTTAGTCAAAATTAGCCGTAAGCATTGCACATATCCATTACATAAGAAAAATAATAGTTATTAAACATTGTATTAAAAAAACCGCGATTTTTACTAGTGCGTATTTTCAAAAGGCGCCGAGTGTATGTAATACATAAATACATACATACATACATGCAAATATTTTATTTTAATAAAATTATAATTTTATTGAAAGGGAATAAAAGTCTCGAGTCCCGGGATGTCCCAGGATGTCCCGGGACTTTGAATTTATCACGCCTCGAGTCCCGGGACTTTGAAAACCTCAAGACTTCAGAATCCCTAGTTGCAATGCCACTCAAAGAAAAAAAATGTATTTATTGAAGTGCATGTTGTCTTTTTCTGTCTGTTCGACGTTCAAAGTTTGCTGTCGATTGGCTATGGTACGACACACGCGCAACCTACTGTAAGTTAATTGTATTATAACCTACGCGCAATTGCAAGCATATGTTGTCAAAATTAACTGTATGGCAGACATATAAACATTGATTGTTATATATAAGACGTACTGTAAGTAAATTTTACTATTCCTATTACCTTCCCGGAAGTGAAAGTAAAATTTTTGTTAAAGTTTTATTGCAATCAGATGAGCGGTGTGGCAACGCATAAAGTACGAAAAAACAAACATTCATTTTTATATATTAGATGCATAAGTCTTCTTTCCGGTTTTCTTGCTGTACTATATCTAACTATTTGTTAATCCATGTCCACTCTTAACGTGAAACATATACCCTACTAATGAAGGTATCTCAACATTATTTTTTTCTATAAACAGTGCTTGTTACTCAATTGCACAATTTCTTTTATTTTTAAATAAAAGGGATAGAATAATAGAGGTATAACAAAACCAATTAACTAGTTGATCACGTTATGCCCTGTTGTGTAAAGAATTTTTAGGCATCAAAAACACCCATGCCTTTGAAGAGAAATCCTTCAAACATTTAAGTTTATCAATGCATTTAATCGCCTGAATATGGTAAAAGGTGATCCCCAAGTCATTAGTGACAAAAAACTAATTTAAATTAACGTTTTATGGTTTCTTTAACCTTTTCATTAGTTTTACTCATTTTTATATAAATATTCAGGTGTCAATACAAAGTTTAATCAATTAAATGATGAGCGAAATGGTTCTTATTTGTCTGGAAAAAAAGTAATTATTGTTTAAGATAATATATACGAGTTATTTTTTTAACATGATTTGTCAGAGAACACCTTATAAGTGACTGTTTAACTTGTAAACAAAAGATTAAATGTCAAGTTTATATGACAATTGAAATTAAATTGTTTGTGTCGTTTATCATTGACAGAGCAATTGAAAGCAAGGCGTGACATGTCAATTTGTAAAATGACAAGTGTATGGTGTAAAGTGAACCCTCAAAATAATGTCTACGACTCTATGAACTGTACATTTGACATACTAAACACTTCGGTATTTTATTTAATTGACACGATGCGTCAAGGTTATTGTGCACTTAGTACGGAAACAAGCCAAACTGGCACTGAGCATGCCAACTTCACCCATCAGCATTGCCGGCAATTTGTAATTTAATTACAGCGTCTTTTCATAAAGCTCTCAATGAAATGTTGACAACACAGTGAACTTAATTTGGAAAAATGGGAGAGGAATTTGTCTCTCATTTCCTTAGACAATTTGGGCGTTAAACGATTCGATAAAGCGATTAAATTAATATACATATATTGTACATACAAGTTCTTTTCACGAAAAAGAGAATTTTTTATTAACTCACATACATACAAAGAACATTCTTTAATTTGGTAAGTTTTGACCAGTTGGGGGTAAAATTTAACTTAAACTTAAAGCATTAAACTTAGCGATTCAATTTTATTTTTATATATAAACAATACAAACTGCTTACTCCGCGTCAGTTCAAGTACGTTCGTGCACTTGAAATGCCCGAAGATGCCGAAAGGCGAAACTCGAGTCGTTAGCGACAAAACACATGGAAAAGTAAAAAATTCAAACAATTCAAAAAAACTCAGATACTTATTATATTATACAAATTTTATATTATCTTGTATTATTTCAACAAAATTCTTAATGCAAAAAGATTTCACTAAAAATAGTACGAGTCGCGCGTTCGAATCTCAGTACGCTCAGATTTTATAGGTTTATGAATTTTTGTCCAAAGGAATGGATGTGTGTGATATCTTGAATTTCTTTTCGAGCATACAGTAACAGTTGCTGTAGAAAAAATACTCCACATCGGGAATAGACACAACAAAAAACCATTAAAAACAACAAAAATTGGTGAAAAATTTAGAAAAAAATTAAAAATTATAGCATTAAATAATAAATAAAAAATGAGTTAGCTACCTGTAAATGTCTTAAGCTTACTAAGCAATATTTTTTGATTGTTTCCGTAATATCATCTTTTCATGACGTTATTAAAAAGCTAATGAAATATGACGTACCCACGTTAAATTTATGATAAATTTTTAACAAAAATATGAATAATGTTTTTTGGACTGATAAAACATCAAGTGCTCTAGTGGTTATAAAAAATGATCTATACTCTTTCTGAAAAATTGCGTGGATTTTTCACTTATGGGTTGCTGTCAATGAACTATCTTTCAGTATCACTCTTGTGAAAAATATTAGAACGGGAAATTTATTACATTTTTTTCACATCCTTTGATTAAACTACCCTCGGAAAAACTATAAAAACCTTTTTGAGCGTTTCCACTTCACAGATCTCGTTACTCAAAATGCGCCTTGGGAATACCCGGAAAGGAAATTTAGAAAATAGTCTCGTTAAGCGTTAATGAATGACTTTCTTTTTTATTGTGTTTCCGTGTAGTTAAGTGATATGTAATGACGCAAGTAAGATGTAATATTAATGATAATAGGAAACATTCAGTTACGGAATCATTGAATGTACACTGTAGATAGTACATACAACCACTTGAAACTAGTTTAAAACACGTTATCCAGGGAACACGTACAAAACGTTCCAGCACGTACATACAACACGATATCCTAAAAGATATGTAATTGTGATCTTTTTTCGTCAAATTCCAATTGAGTTGCTTTATTAAATTGTGTTTAGTTTTTCATTTTAAGTGTTTTGTTATGTGTACATATTTTTTAAATATTTTATGTCTTAATAGTCAAAGCTGGCAAGATTTTGTTTTTAAAATCAATTGACGAGTATCTTTGAGATCACTTGAGATCAATTCATGGAAAAAACATCTTTAACATCCATGTCAATGATCTCATATTATATTTTATTAGATTGAAAAGGTCTAAATATGATATTGGCCTTGCCAAAACATGAACCGAGACAAATTTGCTTGCTGGGGTAATGCTCTTATCATTAAACTTGTGATCAAGCTGATTTAGAAATACCGTATCTGAATAATTTAACTGGTTTCCATAATATTTTGAGAACAGTTTCGTTCCACTTAAAATTATGTTTGATTTTTAACAAAAAGAATGTTGTTTTAAAGAACTTTTATTTGTGGTAAAACTTCCCGAACATGAAAATAAACGGTTTTTTTGTCTGCCATTCTTGTGTCAGATTAGTGCTTTTTGTTGTTTGAAACAACTTTATTTAAAATAAACAGATATCTTCTTGGGGGAATTATTTTTAATACACTGAATGTGAATTTAAAATTAACTTCCGCTTAAAATATGAGAATTTGGTTTCTATTAAACAGTAAATTAATTATTTTTTACCAAAAAATACACAAACTGAGTTCATTTTAATGTTTTTGGTTAGTTTTAAGGTGTTCACTGTCAATACTTGGTGGAATGGCATTATAATAAAAATAATAAAAGTTTTTAGATACTTTTTTTTTAAAGATTTTTAGTTTTTTTTTGAGTAGTTTCATTTTGTTTAAAAATTTCCCAAATTTTAATTGTGTTTATAATTGACATCATTTGCCACTTATATTTATTGATGATTTTTTAATTGTATGTTATAGGTGTTAGGCATTTTAATTTTGTGTAATTATAATGTAATTTGTAAATCCTTTTCATTGTTAGTAGTTGCTTACACCTTTTTATTTCAATTTAACTTGTATAAATAGCACTGTTTAATTTATTTTTCTTATCAGTTGATAATGCTCGCGAGGAGCAAAACCGGTCCTGATCAAATAAATTTTATGTGGAAAAAGTACTAAAACTCTTTTATTATTTTTATTTTTGGTTAGGGATATTAGAAGCATTCAAAAATTATAATGTTGTTGACAAACGACTTTTTATTGATAACATACAAATTATTTTGTATCATATGGTTAATTCTAGTACTTAACCCACGGGTTCCCAACCTATGGGTCGCCAACTTTTTTTGATTTTGGATTTGAACAACAAAACTAAAACTACAGTTAGGGCCTCCAATCCCGGGATCCCATCCAATTTTCTGATCCCGAAATCCCGGGACTGACATGGTCGCGATCACAGGATTTCGTGATTGAGAAATCTTGAACAAATTCCAAAAATTGATAGGATTTTGGAAAAAAGCGACTTTTGGAGATAAGCTTTAGAAAAAGTATGGCAAATCGAGGATTTCAAATTCCTCGGTGAGCTAAAAAAAAAACCACTTTCGGAGATAATATGGGGGAAAAGTAATGATTGGAAAAAGGCTCCGGGATTGGATACTCTAACTACAGTCAACTAAAATTACCTTATTGAAAAAAATGCCTTTTTCAATTGCATCGGGGCCGCGGGTCACATGGCTTTTATAAAAGGGGTCGCCACCCGAAAAAGGTTGGGAACCTATAACTTAGACGGTCCAGGTATTGCTTAATGTACAATATTTTTTATGTTAAATATTGAGATCTATCACTTTATTTAGTAAAATTCAAAAAAATAAAACGAATAAATGCTACCAGAGTACTACGAAATAAAAATATTTTATCATTTTTCGCTTGCATTGTTTTTATAATATTTACATACGTTGAACTATGGAACTCAACTGTGATGAATTCAATAAATAAAATTGTGTTTATGTGTCACAGCATGTTAGTATATAAAAGATTGTCACATAGGAAGTTTTCAATGTACGCGCTTTTCTATAAAATAATAAGAAACACCCAAATCCCTAAATAAAATTCAATAAACATTCATAAAATAATAAAAAAGTTCACAGCTTCAAAACATCACCTTGAACGAATTTCATCCCCGAATAGTTTTTTCTCAAAATATTTTTTTATTTAATGTTTGACGATGAATTATGCCTTTTTTATAAAATATTCATAATAGTTTGTAAAATACACTTTCCTATTTTTTGGGTTGTCGCTTGCGTGGTCGAGCCCAATCCTTCTATTTCTACTCTCTTTGGAAAAAAGAGGTTGAGCAACTGAGTTACAAACTGTTCTTGTAGAAACACTTCCGTTGAGAAAAACTCCATCAGGAGTCCATATACTCCACATTGGGAGTGGAAATCGTAAAAGAAAAAATGTATATAGGTAATAAATAACGCAAATTAACAAACTCTTCAAGGGAACGCGGTGTACATTTTTTTAAATTTTGATTGAAAATGGATAGAATGAGTGTAATTTTGCTAATCTGAAGTGAGTTCCAAATTAAAATATAATCAATCACAGTGGAATCTAATTAATTATGCATTAATCATTTAAAAACTAATTTAATTCTAACCTTTTAAAGTATTTACACTTACATCTACTTTTACTTAGCGCTAAGTGCTAGATTCTTGACTAGGGTATAAAATATTATTTTTTCATTACAGCTTTGTAATCGATGGGTGACCCTGCCATGCCTTTATGTATTTTTTCTAGTTGAATTGATTTTTCAGTTTACCTGAAGTTTATCGTACGTGATTTGAAATTCAAAAAATATCATGCGTATTGGCAATTCATTTAAATGTCACGTTTTCATGGTAAAATTTCCAATACGTTTTTTATTCACTACATTTTCTTTTCATTTCAAAAAAAAAATATGAAGTGCGAAAATCGATTATGCCAGCAAAGAGTGGATAGAAACAGTTTTCGAAAACTGTTATTACTTGTAATAAATTATGTTTATGCGAATTTTGTATCATTTTTATACACGTTTATAAGTTTTTTTTAATGCGAATGGTATAATTTAGCGACATAGAATTTTATTATTATCGCTTTTAATTGAGATGTCAACTTAAAATTATTGATGAGAAGGCTTTACATAATATATTAAAATATAAAATACGTTCATCGGGGGTGAATAAAGAAATAAGCATAATAGATTATAATTATAATAAAAATATACCTAATTGTACATTATTTGCATTTATCTTCTTTTTTTAAATCCATGTTCACTTCTTATGTAGAGAATACGGCCTCCTAATGAAGGTATCTCAACAGAAATTTTTACTACGAGAACTGTTTGTTACTCAGTCGCTCAACCTCACTTTTTTCAAAGTGAGTAGCAGGGAAAGAAAGATAAGGCTAGAACAGGACTAGTGGTTAGCTAATCGCTATTCCTACACCCAGTTATTAAAGGATCAGAAGGATGGGAGGAGATGAAGTATGTGAATTGACATCACAAACATCCAGTCTTCGATCATAACTTTGAATTGAATAGTTCTCAAATTCACTGCGATCTTAACGGGAATTGAACCCAGACCTGTGTTGTCGGTAGAGAAAGCTCTAACCAAGTGGGCCACAGCAGACGACTTTCTGTAAAATAGGTTAATTTTGACATTTTTGTTTTTTTTTAAATTTTTCCCCAGTTAAAAAACTGCTGAATATTTTGGTTCAAATATCTTTATTTTCGATAATATTTATTTATACATTATATTACTATGTCGGGAAAACTTAATCATTTTATCAATGTTCTGTGTTTGCGTTCAAACGCATTCGTTTTTTTTTTGTAAAAAAATGCTAATATTAATATATTTAATTTTTTTAACGCTTTATAGAGTATGCAAAAATAAATAAATTGTTTTGATTGAAATTAATCGGTTTGTTGTAAGAAAATATGAGGTTGATATTTAAGCACGCTATTGACTCTTTTTTCATTATATAAAGTAAAATATTATTGTAATAGTATAATACGGAATGCCTTTATTATTAGAGAAGACAGATCTCAGCCATTTCAAAAAAACTTGCAAAAAAGTAAGTAACACTTTTTCTTTTTAATGAATGTTGCAACAGATGGTTTCGCTCACCTTTAAAAACAAAATAATAATTTTAATTGCTGACAGAATCGCTTTTTTCCGTAAAAACCTAAGATATATGTTTATGAAAAATGATTTAATTTTTAAGATGACTCTTGTATGAAATTTTAAATGAAGTTTATTCAAATATGTGAGGTCTCGTTCTTTAAATTAATGGTCCCTAATTAAGCATTCTCTGACCGACGTTCATTAAAATAAATGAGTCGCAAAAAGGAGCTTTATAGGCAGAACAAAGTCCGTCCTGTTTACTGGGACGTCATTTGTTTAAGCTTTGACCATAAATTTTGTGACATTAGATCTTTCGGCGTCTTGTTATGAAGCTTATTACAAGACTCTAAAAGATAATGCATGTGTAAATAGTTACAAACAAAATATTTATGTAGAAACTAATGTATATTATGGCTGTTTATAAATAATCCATGTTTAAATTAAAAGTTTAATTTATCGCAGAGAAAATAAAATTTATAGAATTATAAGTTGTGCGGGGCTAGCAGCATTTTCAACATTAATATTTGTATGACAAAAGCATTTACATAATAGAAGGAACGTGTTAGAGGATCAAATAACAATAACTGATAACTAGAAACAAACAAATGCTCTGAAATTAAACTTTCAGCTTTGTGTTAGGTGAAATATTATGTTCTGCGTTAGATTTCATTTTGTATTCTCTTGAATATTTGATATTAATAGGATTGCATTTCACACAACATAAAAACATCACGAGCTATTTATTTATCCGAGAGTTGGTGTAATAAAAAAGATACTTTTTGAAAATTCTTACCAGTTAATATATCATAAATTTTGCATTTTTTTAGTAAAAAATCCTTACTAGATTTTTGCTTTGAGAAGTGCTTTGGAAAATGAAGCTTTTAATTCAAAAATTTGAAAAAAGTTAATAATAAATCACTATAGTAGAAACGATGAAATTTTTGACAAACACAAATTGCTGCGCTATAAAAAAAAGATAATAATCTAAACGAGTTCATGTTTGCCATTTGTCGTGTCGTTTCATATCAATGAAATAGTAGAGAGCTTTACGTAAAAGCTTTTATCGTTTTATAGCTGTATTAATTCATCAATTTATTAGTCAATAATTCCAACGCAGACATACAAAATATTAATTTGGTTGTTCATTTACTAGGCTGTAAATATATTATATGCCATAAAAATAATACGATAAAGCATCGATAAAGCATTCATATTAATCTAATTATCAATTGCCAAATTGAAGTGTCAGGTATATGTATATGAAATATTTTATTACGACTGTTATAAAAGAACATTTGATTTGTTGCCGAAACTTTAAGGCTTTAAAGTTTTCAGAAAACTGCGTGGTCAAGAATTCAAATGACTTAAACACTTAATTAATACATTGTTTTAACAATAGATTTATGTTATGCAAAATCATGAACGTATGGGATGTTTTTATTTATTCACAACCACTTTCTGTCTAAATTTGCAAACAAAATTTAAGCCTATCGAATAGTCAAGTACATGAAACTTTGTGAGCCTAGCCTTTTATTGTTACACAAATCAAAATGTTTCCATTCATAATATTTTTTTCCTTCCACTCGAATGAGCAAATTCGTTTTATAAAGACAATCACGCCAGCTCCCATTCCATTGTTAAAGATTTAGTAAGACCCGATTTTTCTTAGACTTCCCTTAATAAAGCTGTAGATTTTATCACAACAAAAGCCTACGTTTTCCCAATTCTTTACTGTGGCTCATCGCGCTTAAGGCTGTCAATTTACAAACCCAAAAATCTGGATAATAAATTTTGGAGGGATTAAACCAGATAATTCAGAAGAATAAAATGTGGTTGAGTTGAAATAAACGTTTAAATTCATCGATTGTATACATTTATATTTTAAAAAACAAAGACGCAAATATACATTATTTAACATTCGAAATAACCCTCATTTTAAACCCATAATAAAGTGATTTGAGAGATTATTCAAGGATTCTCATAAAACATTTCGATATCTCAGTTCCAAAGAATATAAATTAAAAAATTACCAATGTCTACCAGTCAAAATGTTATAAGTGGAAATCTGTGTTTAGTTAAGTATGATAGTGATTATTAGTTTTTCGATTCAAACTGCAGCAACGACGAATATCTTGTAAAATCTCTAAAAATTCTTAGTATTAATATTATATAAAAAAATTTTTTTTGTAACGTTATAAAATAAGATTGAATCAATTTTATATCGTAAAAAAATCTCAAAAAATCTTTCAAGTTTAAGTATGTATGAAGACTTAAAAGGTTTTTAAACTGTTTTTTAGTTGGTAAGTGGGTGAGTATCACACATTAAAGTGATACCGTTTTGAAACATTTATTTTCTCAACAACTAATTTTATCCGACTTCTTTTACTTAGTTTACTTCAAAGAACTAACTTACATCAACTTCGTGCTGTTTATCGTGTGATAACTTAAGTTTTCCTTGAAGTTGTGTTACTTTTACCAACTAAAAACCTTAAATATCGTTTTTAAACAATTTACAATTCTGAAGGAAGACGATGAGCGGCTTATACTTTTATTTTTCGAAAAAAAAATATTAACTCTATATCATGATATTATCATAATAAATTTTGATGACAGGCACATTTTTTATGGAGCCATTCATAGTTTCGTTTCAGAGAGACTTTAATCATTAAGGGTACGGTAGTGATACCAATAGCAGTAAAATGTTTGATATCTTGCTGTAAGTCAGTTGCTTAACTTATCCTTCCAAATAAATCCATAATTCGCTGAATGTTCCTATTAGATCACGGGTTCCCAACCTGATGGTTGCGAAGAGTTTTCTAGGGGGTCACCAACTTTTTTAGATTTTGGATTTGAACAACAAATTTGAGAAAAAGATTTATATTCTCGGTGAGCTAAAAAAAAAAACGAGTTTCGGAGACAGTCCGGAGAAAAAATATAGCAAATCGAGGATTTCAAATTCCTCGGTGAGCTAAAAAAAAAACGAGTTTTGGAGACAATCCGGGGAAAAAGCCTAGCAAATCGAGGATTTAAAATTCCTCGGGAGTCCCATAGTCACATAACTTTTATAAAAAAGGGTCGCCACTCGAAAAAGGTTGGGAACCGATGTATTAGATGACTGTAGAATTCATAACCACAACGAATTACTTATACGAAAATAACCATTTTTAACTCATAATAAAAGTTTACAGAATTTAGGCATTAGAATTCCTAATAAAAAGGTGGTTAAATGTGTATAGTAAAATGACGTGAATATTTAAAATAACCCTTGATAAGAATTGAAAATTCACAATAAGTATTAATAAAACGAGTTCTCAATTGTTTTCCACATTCAAAGCCTTTGCCTGAAGACATTTTTAGAAAGACAATTATTCGATAGAAATCGAGAAGAAAATAAATAAAGACTCAGTCTGTACCCACACCAGATATAAATTATCCAAGAAATGTCATGAATTTTTCGCAAATTTGCTCAATTCAGCAGATAATTAGTCGTGTATAAATAATACGGCACAATGAAATTGAACTGAATTTTAAATATTCTGTATTCCAATTAGAAAGAAAATTAACGATAACTTCGTTTATTATTAAATTAGAATCAACCTCATCCATTTTCACACAATGCTATGATAAAACGTCAATTTTAACTCGTTACAAATAGTGAATGAGAACTAAAAACAACAAAAGCTTGAACAATTTCTACATTTCAAAAAACTCGTATATCTTTGAAACACTTCTATTGTTTTTTTTTGGTTTCATTGTCAGCGGTGAAATGCTTTCCGTTTCAAATGTTATTATTCTTTTTACGACAATAACATACACAGTTTTCAAGTTAGTTAGCAAGTGCTTATTATTTTTTCCTGATTTATAAAAAATGGGGTGTTTGTTATGTTACGCCATTAAAGTATTGTTGTGTTCGTCATACACCGCAAATCATCATTTTTCAACAATTAAAACTACTCAACCATAAGCAATACTATTAATCTTTCGATTGTTTTTAAAAAATATTTTTTTTTGCAATAACTCTTATTTTCCCTGGAATTTTACAAACATTATTTTTTACGCGACCAATAAAAAGCTTTCACTTGTGAATGTTAATCGTTTTGATGCGTTTCTCTGTGACTTCTAATATCATTTCATGTATTATTTTATAAAGCGATTTTTCAATCGATTTTTGGATGAGTTTTTCAAAAAATAGATTACGTGGTGCTAAAATTATGTCCCATCCAATTCTTAAAACGGGGCATACCAAGATCAATTTACCTTTTCTTAGTCATATCCCTAGTGACTGAATAAAAAGTAGTTCTCGTATAAAAACTGCATCAGGAATTCATATGCCTATATAAACATATTGAGAGTGAGCATGGTTGAAATATTTACATATATTAAATCGAGAGAAAAAATGTTTTATAACATAAATAAATAAAAAATCTATTGCAGAAAACATATTCAAAACAATGACCAAAGATTTGTTCCTAAGTGTCAATTTAATTATAATGTACAGTTATTGTTATATTTATACATATATAATTTAATAACATATTATTCAATCACAGATAAAATAATATAGTTTCAATAAAAAAATAATACACCTTATAAAAAAGTGTCAAAACCTATTGACAAACAATTTTAGTAATTGAACGTAGTCTTTTTATGAATAATATTAAAAATAATATAAACGACATCACAGAAAAAGTAAGTTCGATTGGATGACCATGGGATTTAGACTGCTCAAAAATAATTCAGCATTACATACATAAATAATATAAATAATGAGGAAAAGCTTTTTAAATATTAAGCGCGTAAGCCATGACTTACGTCTGTCGCTTTGTGGGATTAGAACTTAAGAAGGTTTTTTGTATGGGTCAAAGTAAATGAGTATCCATAATACTTCAAGCTTCTACATTTTTTTACCAGCACAAATGCCTTCTACTATTCTACAACATTTGCTACATTCAAGTATCGTTATTTTTACTTCGCCGACACCGACCTTTTGCACTAGGGTTGATAAAGTTGAACGTATTATTTAAGCTTTTTTATCTCTACGATAATAAACTACCTTCAGAGTGAGCAAAAGCTTTAAGGTGGACGTTGCATTTAATTAATATAATAAAATATATAGAAAGAACCATGTACTTCTGAGCAATTAAAAACGGAAACAAATTAAATGGTCAGAATTAAAATCAATTTTGGGTCAGAATAAAAATACGATCGGTCAGAATAAAAATATTATACGGTCAGAATATTTAATAACAATTTTGGTTAGAAGATTAGGTTAGGTAAGTGTAGGTTTTTTCTGACCAATATATTACGACCATTTAATATAAATTCTGACCAATGTTACTTAAATTATGACCAGAAAAATACGAGCCATTAAAAACGCATAGAACGGCAAAATGAGCGGCATGTCACAGGTAAAAATATTATTCAAATGTATGTTACAATAACAACATAAGTAATAATTACTATTATGTTAACAACTAACGTCTCCATTACTGCTCATAGTAATTTAAGTTAATATCCCGATTAAGCAAAGGTAATTTCTACATAAAGTCATGTGCCTAATTAATTGCCTCCATGATGATACATGCGTGTAAAGCTATGAGGCGTGGTCTTATCGTGAACAACGTGCGTGCGCCTTAATGTATTCAATACTCTAATTTTTTGATAATCATCGGCAATAAAAGATAATGATCGAGAATTAGGTAATACTTTCCTATGATAAAAATCATTTTTAATGACAGATAAAATTAGCCACTACTATGTAATAGCCGTTTTTATTTCATATGCGTATCGTGGCCCATGTAACACAGAATATATATTGTAATTAAATCATGTTTTTTTGGTACTATATCATGATTAAATATACTTAAAATAAAATACAATTAAGACATGTGAAAGACATACTAAAGCTCTGAAGCATTTTTTAGGACACACCCAAATAAATATAAAGTATGGTCATTGCTCTAAAGAAGAACGAGGGAAAAATATTTGAACGATAGATAAGATAGAAATGAATATCGACGGTTTTCCTTTAAAAAAAAACTTTAGACTTAATTCAATAGTAGAGAATAGAATTATGTTTTTTTAAACATGTATTAATTCTTAATTAATCTCACGAATATTTTTTTCTTATTGAGTAAACAGTTCCTAGGTAACACTTATTTTACACAGATTATTTTTGTCTAGACTGTTAAAAAGTTAACCGCTTAATCCATCAAAAAACACTGTAATGTATTTATCTAAATAAAAAAAATAATGTGAATTAGAAGAATATTTTTATATATTTTATTCAAATGTCAAATTTGACGCTTTTGCGGGTATAAACTAAAGTGCTTCAATTCAAATGACTATATTTAAAAAATATAATTTACAGGCTCGTAAATAAAATGCTTCATGCCTTTTCACAAAAATGTACATTTTTAATTTTCAGGTTGGTTAGATTTTGATTTATTTAACTTTTTTTAAAATGTCAAATACAAATAAACTTATTCCACTGATAGTCCAGTAGTCAAAGCTTTTTAGCTTTTGTTAGTTCTCGCTTACGTGGTCACCAGTTTACAATGCTGGCAATGAGCGAAGACTGAACAAATAATTAATAATCATGTGAAATTAGGTAGTAAAAAAGTAATATTTTTTTTAGATAATAGCTCTCCACCAAAAGTTGATAGTAAGCACTTCAAGAGTGCAATACAACGACAATGGATGTCTGCAATTTTCTCATACATTTCTGCCCACTCACTTAATATCCGATCCCAAATTCTGGCATAAAGAGCATCAGTCCATTCTATGACATGTTCTTTTTTCTTTTTATACAGTTGCTCATACTCTATGAAAATAGAGACTGGCTTCTGTTGAGATCCTTCACTAGATACAACGTTATTTTTATTATACGCTGTAAACTGAAAGTGGAAATCGTTACATGTTTTTGGATGTAATCTATGTTATAGTAGAATGACATAATAAGCCTGAACAGTTTTGAATTTCTTCATAAGCTCAATATAACCAGTAGAAATTGTTATAGTATATATCTCTACAGGTCCACATGAGTTGAAAATGTCTGCGATAGGCGAAAGCGGTTTTAATCTTTCAATAAAGTTGTGAAGTTAAAATAAGTGTTTTAATGATATAATTAACATAAAATGCCTTCAATTTATTTTTAAATGGTACATGAATAGTTTTCTTATTAATTGAATGCACCAACGCTAAGCAAATTTATCTTTCTCATAAACAAATACCATGACCATACTACTGGCTATAATTTGAAGAATTTTAATTGGAATCAATGTGTAGGGTTATCAATTCTGGGATTTTAAGATTCACTAGATTCACACGTGCACGTAAAAAAAACCAATTTTAAATATTTTCTGATTATAGCAGTATATTTAATAAAAAATATAATTTCCGACCTCGTATAAGTTTGTTTATGTACATATTTTTGTATAATACCTTCACAGTAAATGAATGAATTGCGGTCTTACTCCCTTAATAGCAGTCGTAGACAGACTCAAACTATTTTACTATTTTTCCCATATTTTTTTAGAAAATTCAGTAAAACCATTTATTTTTTAGGTCGGATAAGTAGATTATGTACACTTGGGTGTTTGTGATATCCATTATCTTTAAATTTGCCTCGCTCTTAAAATAAAACCCGTTATTTTAGAAGTAAGCTGTAATCCAAGATAATTTTTTTTGTTTTAAAATATAATTATGATAAAAGATAAATTCTAAAATTCCAGGCTTATGAAAAGCCTCCGGGATTAAATGGAAAAATGTTAATCAGAACTACTGCTAATTTTCTATTGGTATTTATGCAATAAAACAGTTTAAAGTAAATTTTATAATCTTTGTCAATCAACGCAATTTTTAAGAGGAATTTATTTCACGTGATACTTTGAGTGAACCTCAATCATTGATTTCCGTTTTCACTTCACTGGCATTAACACATTCCGTAAAATTGAGACGGTATAAAAAAACCAATGGTCTATATCATCCCCTGATCTATTAGAAGGTTGACCGGGTTTCGGGTTCTCTTTACGACCACCATGGTTGTTAACATTTGACCCTCTTCGCGGAGAGAATTTCCAATTATCCCTTATGAAAAAAAAGTGGGGGAAACAGCCATTAAAACTATGCTTTATCAAAAACTCAATTTAAATAATACCTGATTATTTTTTTTCTTGGATAGCGTTCCGGTGATTTACTTTCACATGTAAACTAAAAAAAAAATAAATTTTGCAGTATTTTTGAGATGTATCGAAAGTAGTAAACTTAGTATTTTTACACTTCATTCACAAAACCATATATTTAATTTAGTATTTAGCATGATGGTTGTCATTTACAAATGTTGTTCGATTGCCGAATTACACCTATAAAAAAAGGTATAACTCAACGGTCGATTGATCGCTCATATAATTATGTTTGTTCTTATTTAAAATACATAAAAAAAATAATTCTTGCATTTACGCTTCAAATTGAACCAACTATTTTGAAATCAAAGAAATTTATGAGATACACTAAAATTAAAATAAATATAAGTCCCTCAAGATCAACTCGAGGACAAAAAACGCCAAAATCACCGTTATCAAAGAATCCAATATGTTGTGTTAATGTGTTTATTGTATTTGAATTTAAGAAAAAAATATCTTAATTGTGAGTCGGAAAACTTATCGTATAGAAAATATTTGGTATTATTATGGCGTCCATGAAACTATGAACGCAAATGAGTTATGAAATAAGATCGTTTTTATTAACTTAATGGAAGCCTAGCTTGAAATTTACGCTGAATACACTTGTACATGAAATTATTTTCCTTTTCTAAAGCCATTTTGACAAACAACCCAGTTTAGTATAAAATGAGAATATTTTCAGTTTCCAATGGTTTCGTATTATAGATGGCCAATCTTACTGTTTTTACTTTGATCTCAAAGCTGAGTAACTATTGTTCTTAGAATTAGCCCCTTCGGATTTCCCTGAAGGATTCTAATCTCCAAATGATTTCCTTAACCGCTTTATGAATTTGTATCCAAAATACATAAATTTAAATGATATTTTCATTTATTCCCTGATCATAAAAAGGCAGCATTAAACAGATAAAGATAAGCCTTAAACTACTTGTCGTTTTTACGCTTATCTTTCATTAATCTCTAAAGAAATAAGTTGAGTTAACAGTCAGTTTTAGATTCAAAAACTTCTATATATATGCTCCATAGTTTATTCAAATGCTCAACATTAATATTTTCTAGAGTTTATTTTTTAAAAGCGTCTGTTTAAAATTGCAGTTGTCGAGTGTGACATAATTTTAAGAGATAATATCGTTACATTTTTCACCAAACTGACAAAAATGAGTTGAGTAATCAAATAAATTCTTTGATTGTAATTATTTGTCTGATATAACTCAGTTTACGGATTTATGATATCAGATGTATGAAAATAAAAACATTTATTTGTATAATAAACAGTTATTAATGCTGGTTTAAGGACAGATAATTGTTTCAATTTATGCGATATCGTCAATAATCTATTTATATTTAAATATGAAAATTATTTATGGAACATAAAATATCGATGCTAGAGGCTTTATCCTTTCCTGTTTACTGAGAACTATAAGTATGTTATTTACCAACATCTGAATTGGGTTCTATAAATATAGTTTACGACAAATATCCTCATTATGAAAACGATTCTCAATTCATATTTTAACAGAGTATATATACGTATGTTGTAAATATATTTTTTGATAATTCTTCTACTCACCAACCGCAGTTCATGTTTGATGAAATTTAATATGACATTATAACAAAGAAGTTAGATTATAAAATTACAAAAGTGTAACAAACAGTTGGTAATGAAAAGAATTTAATAAATAATTCCCTTTCATCTAGTTTTGACAGTGAACACCCGAAAAGTGACGTTTTCTTGTTCAGTATTTACCTTTTATAATCACAGTCCTTTGCAGTTACGGTTCCTAATCGGTAAAATAAATACATTTCTTAAAATTTGATTGTAAACAATTTTTAAATAAAATAAAAAAAAAACAAATACAATACGAGAAGCTTGCAACAACGTTATTGCTTGAGTGGTGTTGTTACATGTGTTTACATGATAGATAAATCGATTCCGATTTCAATACGAAACTTGGTCTACTGCATAATTTCAATTTTCGCATTGACGAAATTATTTGTATGTCTACATTTGCTTTGAGATACGATGTTGGTTCACTATTATTAAAAACGGGCAGCATATTTGGGTTTTGACCTAACCGGCCCTGGGAAATATCAAAAACGATGGCTAAAAATGATACCTAGCTGTGTTTCAACAATCAATTTTATCGAAATACTATGCGTATTTAATACTAAAATGATAATTTAGTATAGCAATCAAACAAAATCATGTATCATTCTTATTTAAAGAATACATACATACATACGGTGTGGGAATTTATTAATGTTACTGCCAGTTAGATGTAAAAACGCATTAAGTGTCAAAAATTTTATTATGAGATAATTGACTTTTAAGTTGAATTACATTTTGTCAGTTAAATCCAAACTAAAATAATAAATATTTTGCCTTGTACATTCTGAAAGTCTCTCAAATACGTTTTATTCTCTCGATTCCAGAGAGTTAGTTAGAGCTTGCTCTACCGATCACGCAGGTCTGAGTTGGATTCCCGGTTAGATCACAGTGAATTTGAGAATTATTCAATTCGAAGACTGGGTGTTTGTGATAGAAATTCACATTATTTTCTCTCCTCCCACCCTTCTGATCCTTTAAAAGCTGGGTGTAGCAATAGCGATTAGTTCACTTCTAGTCCTGTTCTAGTCTTATCCTTCTTTCCTCACTATTAACATTGAAAAAAAGTGAGGTTGAGCGACTGAGTAGCAAACAGTTCTCGTAGAAAAACTTTGGTGAGATATCTCCATTAGTAAACCATATGATCCACATTAGGAGCGGACATGGATTTAAAAATAAATAAATAAAGAAAAGTGGAAAAATACGTAGGTTATGACATCTAACTCAGTTTTTACTGACTTATTACAGCAAACTAGCGATACATTATAAAAAAGAAACGAAACTTGTACCTTCTCTTCTTGACATAGAATTTATTGATTTGTAAACGTTGAACTTACATTTGAATGTAAAATGAAGCAAATTAAATCAAATAAATTGAAAAAATACTGTAGTGAAAAAAATTGCTACCCACTGAAACTATATTTTTATTTTTTTGTAATTAGGTTTTTAAGACAAAAAATTTGTTTAAGCTTCTGTTCAATATTTGAATAGGTTTACTTAATAATGTCAACTGAAGTTCGCAAAGCGTGCTATGTAAATTTTCTGCATTTTTTTTCGCGATTACAAGACTTCGCTATGTCGATAAACTGCTAGGACTTTAATAAAATGTAAGTATATGTTTCGTGACCCAGAAATGGTAAACAATTCATACTTTTTCTGAAATAAAAACACTACATAATTCATCAGATGTACATGTTGATAAATTTGTATAAACAATAATCGCGGATGAAGAAAATATTAAAGTAAGAATACACTCTTCGATAGATTCGGCGATAGCATTTTTTAAGTTCATTTTTAATATTAAATTAAATTTGACAACTTAGTCCACGTGCTGTGTAACAGTTGCAATTGTCTAATGATGCTTCTCAAGTAACACTGTTACATTATGTTGCACAACGAGTGGAATAACAAAACTATCAATTTTAATTTTATATCAAGATTACAACATAAAAACCATGTTTTATAGAAAAAAAAATATTTTCAGTCTACTGCTTATTGCAGTCAATATGTAAGCGATATAAAATTGGAAACATCGGTATAAAATTTGTGATTTTCGTGCAGTAGAAAGAATTTAAATATTTCTTTACTTGCTAACAAAAGGTTTTGTAAATAACATATTATATTAAATGACTTATAAAATAATTATGTACGTGAATCGTTCAAATTATCTACATTCTCACAGAATTTGTCACTAACGCCCCGGGTTTCGCCTTTCGGCATCTTCAGGCGTTCAAGTGCACGGATGAACTTGAACTGACGATTAGTAAATGAAAGACGGGTCGTTAGTGACAAAATCTGTGAGAATGTACATAATTTGAACAATTCAAATTTAATATTGAAATTCCACCAAGCACCTTCAGTCGAAATCTTTAATTATGTATGTATTATTTAAGGATTTTTACAACTTGTGGTATTATTGGTTTTTGGACTATTTCACCTTAGTTCGGTAATAGTTTTAATTTTTGACATACACTTGTTAACAAAAAGTTTTCTTACAGTTTCGGCCTCAAATCTCGAAGAACTCTGATAGAACACATTAATTTATCACACCAATTTTCATATTAGTTTTCATTTTTAATATGGAATATGACTAGTAGTAAAGCATAATGCATTTATACATAAATAATTATTAATGACGAGTGTGTTTTAGTATAATTTCTTTCTATCACGTAATAACAAATGGCACCAATTAGTGTCAGTCAAAAATAAATCAATTGAAACAAAGCTACTGCCCATTTAAGAGAGTTCATTATAATACAACGTAACAATCAAATATGTTATATTATGTAAATTGTATATTGCTACGACAAAGAATCAACTATAAGGGAAGCAAAAATGTTTTTTTTTGAATATTACTTATTCAAAATAATTTAACAAAGTTGTAAAAATATACTTAAAACGAAAAGGTTTTTTTCGGCTTACCGGATATTTAAAAGCGCTTTGGTTCTGTCTTAAGAGTTTTCTTTGTTGTTTACCATATTGTTTTTTTCGAATGGAATAAGAAAAAGGTCTCTAGTGTTTACAACAATAGATTTTAAGCTTTTAAAGATCGGCTTTCTTAAACTAATCTCAAATTGAAGAAAATTCTTTACTGAATATTATAAAGCACCCAAATTTTTGTTTTAACGATGTGAAGAAAATTTTTAATGAAGTCAAAAAATCTTTGGTTCATTTATGGTTATTCATTCAATATACCCGGTGTTTTTCATATAATATTTTTTTTTTACAAATATTTTATACTTTTTATTTATATTATATACAGTGGAACCCCGATCTACCGTTGGCACATTATTCGTTTTTCCACACGAATCGATTATTTTTCATAGTTTGGGCCAAACACGCATGAGAACAATGTTAAATAATCCCGCATTAATCGTTCACTGATTTACCGATTTCCTCGATCTATCGTCTAAGTACTTTAAATAGTATGGTCCGGTCACAAACATTACCCCAATGTTTGTTGAGTATTTCTCATTTTGTCATAAATATGTAGTCTTGCCTCACAAATAGTTTCGCGTTTTTTAACTCACAGCATAAATTCCCCCCATAAAGAATACTATAACTCTATTATCTATAGTTTTTTCAATTAAATGGTATAATTTAAATTTCAATGATGAAAATTCAAAGATGCAGTTAATAATGAGAAATAGTTAGCTATTTTTTCTCTTCTAGTCTCGTTTTTAAGAGCATAAAATGATGATGCAATTGAATATTCACAAATATGTATTTGGATACAAATTTAAAGCAATGTCAACAATCTATAACAATTTTCATCCAAGGTCTCAAAAACTCAAGAAAATCGACAAATGCTCTTTTAAAAATAGTTTCTAATCTGTGACTTATTATTTATAAATTTTTGTGACGTAAATTTTTTAATCATATAGCAATGCTATCAAATTCTTTTTAAGCCCAAATTTAAAAATAAACTAATAACATTTTTTTTTCAATATTTTGTTCTTTGTATATACTTGAAACATTACATGAGAAGGTATTGTATTGAAAATTTTTGATTAATCATTAAAAAGTGCTTCCAGTATTTTTTAGACATTTTTGAATCAAAATATTTTTTTGTTAAGACTGCAGATCAAGTAATGAATACATTTTTTCAAAATTCGTAGAAAACTGAAATTACACTAGTATATTTCTATAAAAAATGAACAATTTAATTAATTAAGGCTTAAACTTTTTTTAAAACAAAAAAGAGTCTTTCTCCTGAAAACATCACATTCCTATTTATATACACAAATTTAACCACACACTTTAACACGAATACCTTTATTTGTTATTATTTCTGGTACAACGTTTTTTTACTACTTACTACTCGGTGACAATTTACTACTCGGTCATTTTAGGTAAATTTATTGAAAAATATTACCATTTTTCACTTAAAAAAATATATTTCACGGTTTGTATTAAAATTGTAAATGCGTTAAAGATAATCAAATAAATTAACGTTTTCTGTCACTTTTAATTCATAAATATCATAAAAATCTTAAAAAAGCAAGTCAATACGGAATTTTATGCTTGATACCGTAAAATGGGAGGAAGACTTGACACATCATTAGGTGTGATTAAAAACAATTTCATTTTATAATTTAAGATTTCGACTGAAGGTGCTTGGTGGAATTTCAATATTAAATTTGAATCGTTCAAATTATGTACACTCCCACAGATTTTGTCACTAACGACCCGGGTTTCGCCTTTCGGCATCTTCAGGCGTTCAAGTGCACGGATGAACTTGAACGCCTGAAGATGCCGAAAGGCGAAACCCGGGTCGTTAGTGACAAATCTGTATGAGTGTACATAATTTGAACGATTCAAATTTAATTTCATTTTAGGTCCGTTGTTCAGTGGTCAACGTCGAAGCTCAGTATGAATATCATTTTTTCAATCGATGTATCAAGTAATGCAAGTAATAGATTAATGCATTTGTTTCCAAAGGTATGGATGTCTGTATTGTTTAAAATTATCCCTCATTAATGCGATTCTACAATCAGGTTTGTAGTAGGAGCGATTCGCAAAATACCATTTCTGCGAAAGCTCTATTTTACTAACCTTATTTTTTTTGACAATACAGATTTAAGTACCTGAGTAACAAACAGCTCTCTTAAAAAAAGTTTTCTAGAGATACACTTCATTTTGAAGTTATATATTCACCCTAGGAGAAAACGTATACCGATCATTCAATATTTGATGTCAATAAGGCTGTAAAAATATTAAAAA
This sequence comes from Himalopsyche anomala, assembly GCA_031772345.1. Classification (NCBI taxonomy): domain Eukaryota; kingdom Metazoa; phylum Arthropoda; class Insecta; order Trichoptera; family Rhyacophilidae; genus Himalopsyche; species Himalopsyche anomala. Next base: position 2,417,372 of record CM062828.1, read on the forward strand.
TACTTTGAGTAGACTGGCTTTCTATGTCGAAAAAATATATTAATTTAATTTGAGTAAATATTGAAAACCGGTAAACAATGTAAAGGTTCCGACCAATAAGAGATATTGCAAACACAATTATTATAGCTTCCGCTACAAGTAACATTATTTACTTTCTATTCCACATCTTATGTTTTGAAGGGAAGGAAAAAGCTTTGTTATAGTTTATCATTTGCTTAAATTATTAAATGTTTCATACTTGCTTACTTTATTATTGAATAGTCTGGATAAATAAAAAGATTTTTTCGACCGACATAAAACGAAAAACTAGTATATTGTGCTACCTTGAAGAGAATGGTGTACAAAATGCTTTATTGCATTAAAATTCCCGAAAAAATAAAGTAAACGTCCCTATATACTCACTGAAAGCAAGAGTTTACTTCTTCCGTTAAATTTAGTGAATTTTCGCGACTTACATCCACTAAGCAATGCTGTAATAATTATTTCTTTAATTGTGATAATTTGTTATCCAAAGATTAGAAAACCTAAAAAAAATATCGATTTATTGATAACTTACGTGTAATTTATTTCTTGCATTAAAGTTTCTACCTGTCTGCCCTATACAAACTGCTTGACACTCTTGAAAGCTCAGGCGACAGATAAATCGCTGAAAAAATTACTCTAGCGCAGTTTTTCTCAACCTTTTTGGGCCTTTAACCAATTTTGAGTGCCCGTGCCCCCCTAAAGCTGTACTGTGGCTCCCCTCAACAAAATAAAGTCTCTGTTGAGAAACCCTGCTCTAACGTATTTTCACTATTAAATAAAAGTTTTCCCAATTTTCCCATGTGACAAAAAGTGAATTCAAGTGATCTGGTAACAATTTAGATCTATTTAATGACATATGTTTAAAGTAAATAGCTTAACGTAAGTAAATAATCCTACCATTCGTTTGTTCCTTAGCCAAAAGTAAATACAATTATTTTGTTTACGTATAATTAACTATGAACGAAATCGGTTTTGTACCGATTATTATAAGCTATTTGCTTAATCGTTTTAAACTTTTGATCAAAATTTATTTTCAAAAGGGGATATTAAAAAGTCTTTTTGTACTGTTATTTTTTTTACTGTTTGTAAATCAAGAAATTAACATTTTGTTTTGCTCGGTTATGATTTAAATTCATGTCATTTTGCCGTTTAGGTGGTGTGGGCTAAGTGAAGTGCAATTGATATTAAAATGGCAGACATTTCAAATTTAATTTTGGTACGTAAATCCAATTTTAATAGTTTTTTTTAAGTTGTCAAAATTTCAATTATCTCCCAATAACAAACACTTCAGACGGCAGTCAATCTTCAGACATTTTTTTTCAAATGTGAAAATTACTTTACGTTTCTGTCGAGCGAATGTTATAAAAAATAAAAAAAACAAATTCAATGTGTTGTGTTGTTCCTAAAATTAATAAAAAGTTTGATCTTAAAACATCTTTTCCGCTTTTAATTAATTAATGCCACGTGTATGGGCTCATTATACAAAATCTTAACAGCCAGTTCTTAAACGAAAATTGTTAATTATTTGAGTATTGTCTCTCAAATTTTCTGATCATAAAAATTGTAAAAGTGAAAGCAAAGATAAATGAATGTTACGAATCGATTAAAAAATCCATAAATTTAGTATTACCTTAACCATTGTCTGTAAAAACATAACAGAAAAATAGTAAGACCAATATATTAGCGATTAGTTTACCAATAGCATTGTCCTTGCTCTATTCTATTCCTACTCTCTTTGAAGAAGAAAGGTTGAGTACTGAATAACAAGCAGTTCTCATTTAAAAATCATCTGTCGTGACACTTTCGTAAGGGAGCCACATGCTCCACATTGCCAGCTTATTTTTTAAAACTAGTTGCCAATAAGAAAACTAATTCCATCAAAGCGAGCACCTGACAAGTAATATTTTCTTAATACGGCAAAGCATCTGGCGTAGTCGACGAGCAAGTATGCTTGACAAATAGAAAAGGAATGATGTTCATACACACTTTACTTGTATAACTTAATCGGAAATCAATGTGAAATTGAATAGTTCAAATTGTGTACATTCATACAAGTTTTGTCACTAACGACCCGATTAACACGCGGGAATGCCTACAGATTACATTTATTTTGTTTGCTGGAAAATTTATGCTTTTATGTTTACTTACATATAGAATACAAGAGTGGGAAATTTGGCATATTTACCTGCTCATTTAAAATTGGTTTACTATTTAACTGTGCCCAATTTTTTCTAAAATTTCTTGGAAAAATAGTTTATGCCCATCTGTGTTTGAGTGTAACATTTTAATCTCTTCATCCTTGTTAAACGAGTGGTTCTCAGAAATCAGATGGTTGGCTAAAGTCTTTTTTTTTATTTAAAAAATCATTAAAAGAAGATCAAGGTGCTTTTTAAATAATACAAGTTCTATTATTATGTGTTCATAATTTCTCAGAAAGTAAATTAAGAAATTATCGTTAAAGTTGGTATCTTTTGCGGTACATCTGTTAACTTTCTGCATGTCTTAAAGTTTTTGGATGCCTTCCAAGTAAAACTTTACCAAAGTTGACGTCGCAATAGTTTACTTATAAAATTTAAAACGTTTAAGCGACATGACTGTAAGTTAACATAACTTTAACGAAATGATGATTTATAAAAGACAAACTTGGAATATTGAATTTAGCATAAAGGAAAGTTTTTGCTTACAATCAATATTCATAGACTTAAATTTTAAAACTTTTTGTCACTAACGACCATCGTTTCACATTTCGTCATCTTCAGTCGTTCATGTGCATGGATGAACTTTAATAAACTCTTTATGTGTAAAAAATTGTATCGTGTATATCATAAGAAATAAAATATTATATCACTAAGTTAAAACCTATTAATTAATTTTACTGATGGTTTGATTTAAATAACGTTCAATCAGTTGGGGAAGTAATCATATAAACAAATACAATTTCGACAAATGGGTTAAAAATGAGGTAAGATTATCGGTAAAGCGTTATAATATAAGGGAATGTCTACTGATTTAATGGATGTTATTTTTAAAAAATATGTTATTATGACGGCTGGAAAATTTATAATTATTTTACGAAAATAATTTATATTTTTATATATGTTAAGGATATAACAAGGGTGACTTAGGGAGATTCACCTGTTCATTTAATATTTGAACGATTGATTATTTTATTTGAAATTCCACTAAAAACCTTCAGTCATAATTTTTAATTATCCCCTAATGTAGTTCGTATTCAATTAATGAAGTTTTTAGAGTCGATTGATTTGGGAAATAATTTGTTTAGTTAATCTTAAAATATTTCACAATATATTTGAATATAAATTGTATTTGCTAGGCTCCTCAGCCAAGTGGTCAATGTCGTAGGCTTTAGTTATGATGTTCACAGGATCAAAGCCTGTCACGAAAAGTTAAATACATTGATCTAAGAATTGTATAGATTTGTTTTTGAAAGTATATTATGTATGTTAAGTCCAAAAATTTCCTATCTGATAAAAAGAAATGGGGCATAGTGAGAACAGTTAGATAAACTTCACATGCTTTAGTCTAAAACTTATTTCATTTAAAAGAGTACAGATTTTGGAACTGAATAATAGGTAGTTTTTTTCATAAACTGCATTAACCGAAAAGAATTCCGTGATTCTTCCATCTTCCAGAAAACTCTCCTACCTGATAGTACTGATATAATTTCACTATATTGAAAAAACATTATATCTTATATTATACTATCTTGATTCAGTAATAATTTATAGTTCTGGTAAAAGGACAGGAATAATCGAAAAAAGAATTCACCTGCCACATGAAACGTTTACCACTATCAAAAACTTTGTAAACTTCTACAATCCTACTTTATACTTCATATTATTTCCACTTTATTCCAGCTCAACTTGCGGCTGTTGATGCGAAAATTATTTGTTCTTTATTCAGACTGAAATTATAAATCAATTCAGAAAACTGTCTTCATTATAACGCGACTAAATAAGTTATTACGAAGCCAAATTATTAACGGCAACGTAGAGTTGTAGAACAAAAAACTCGGAAAATAACCAAACTCCCAAGAGGAATGAATGCTTGAGAATATTATGAAATTTATTTCTGCAAAATAAAATATCTTTTGAATCTGACACATCTTTGTATTTAGCGAAGCTTTAACATTTAACAGATTAATAATAGTAATGCGATGTTATTTTTTTATATCTTTCTTCAAATACATAAAGTTTTCGTTTAATAAAACTATTATAATATATTATGTTTTCATTTGTATCTTAAAATACTTTTTCGAATTCCGTTATAGTCAATCTGTCCTTCAGCAGCTTGACTGGTTCTAATGTTCTTGTATGTTTCCATTTCACCCCCCATTTGAAATTTAATACAGAATAGCGAAAGTGTTTATCTAAAAACTATGTACATAGTCATTTTATAAAATCTAAGCTCATGCTTCTTTGCCCATACCTTTAAATAAAGACAACTTAAACAGCTGAGTAACTGTTTTCGAGAAAAAACGTATGTTAATATAAACTTCAATAAAATTTCATGCGATCCACACTGGGAGCGAAGTGATAGAATTAAATATTTGAATTATTTTTATTCTGTACACTTCATCTGACCCGGGTTTTCCTTTCGGCATATTCTGGTTTTATCAAGTGCACGAATGCACTCGAACTGACGGGCAGCAATCGGTTTGCATCGTCTATATACAATAAATGTCATTGTCTATTTACAATCGAAATTCTAAAGGATAGAATAAAAGTTTTTTAATGATAATGTTCTAACAAAATAGTCTTGAAAGACATTGATTTCAATGTTATATTATTAAAATTAGTTATATTATAAATATTAGATAAATCACAAGAAAACACTTTTTTTTATTAATTGCACATTTATTTTATATGGTTTTGCTCATCACAAGAATTTTCAACGGATAAAAATATAAATTAATACAAGATTTTTATAAGAAACTAAGTAAAAAAAAATATCAAGAGTGCAAAATTCGATTCATTATAGAAAAATGAAATGCAAGCAGTTTAATTGTCGTATATTACTATTTAGTTAGTCCAGTTTTAAAGATGTATTTGAGTTTATAGCTTGTGATGAGCGACACCGATTCAGATCCATATTACATAAATGTAGAATTAAAAGAAAAAAGTGTTTTTTTAAGTATAACATTTCAAAAGTGATTGCATTACTCATTTATATTATATAATATAATATTAACGTTTTTATTAATAAAAAAAACATACATGCAATTACCAGATGACTTAAAAATATTAGGAGTTAGCTACTATATAAGATTAATAATTTAATATTCTTGTGGATACTATTGTCTACTAAGATCATCTTGTATAAAACGATAATGCTAACCACAATGCACATGAGAAACTTCTATCATTTAAACCATCTGTTGTGTTGCACACTGCGTCTAAGAATAATGGATAACGAACGAAGTGGATTCTAGTAATTAATTATATAATCAAATTTATTGTTTACGTAAGAACCTAAAAGCGCACGTTGCATGTTGAGCAAAAACTCATGAAACCCCACCCGTTCATTTTAGTACAAGATTTCTTTCACAACAAAAAAATATTTCTTAGTTTTTCGTATTTACATATATAAATGAGCCAGAACATATTTCAATTAAAATTATTAATTAATTTTAGGGTATTTATTCACTGTCAATACTTGGTAAAATGGCATTATATTATTAAAATACAATATTCCTGTGTACTTTATTCCACTTTATTTAAAAGTTCAGGACCGGTTTCGTTCATTGCGAGCATTGTCAACTGATAAGTTAAGTTCTCTTCTTCTTAAGTTAAAACTCCGGTCGTTGTTAATAAAGAAGTCGTACAAAATTTCAATTTAAAAAAAACTTTATTCTAAGATATAACTTTAACAAAAAAATAATCTTTCTTATTCTTTCATAAATTTGAGTTATATCTATAAAAAAGGACATGAGAAGGCGATGTATATTATTTTTTTGGAAAATGTCATGAGTGTACGTTTACGCTCTTTTGACTAACCTTTGTATTTTGAAATTAGAAACATTGAAACTTTTCAGAGCAAGCAAGTTATAAATTCATACTGAAAAATAATAATTCATTATTTTGACTAAAACAGCCAAGTTTAAAGAAATGCTGTATCGTTCAACTGCTTTCCGACTAATTAAGTTAACTAAAATAAAAATGAAATATAAATTAATATATTTTTCCTGAAAAAACCCGATATTATTAATCAGTAGCCATTGAGTATTGAATTTGTAATAATATGGAAATATCGAGTAATATTTTTTTTATATTCCACTACTTGATCTCTTTTACGCTGTAACAATAATGTAAAGTAAACATATTTTAAATTAACAACGGCTACGAAGAAAAAAAAATGTTATTCAATAAATTTGAGCCGGGCTAAAATTTATGTGTTTATTTTTAATATGTCTTACGCTATTAATTTCACATTTGTGGAGTATGATGATAATATTAAATAAATGTAGAATGGGTAGTTTTGTTATTGTTGTTGATTTATTAAATATAATGCCTTTCCATTAAGAGTTAACACCTTCAAAGTGAAATGAAAAAAAATCTATTGATATAGAATATAGATAATGAAAGAAATCCAATAAATCATAATTAAATGATTTCAGTTAAAATTATTTTTTAAGAAAAATAAGTGTAGTTTATTAAAGTCGCTTTTTGAGATATATTTTTTTTGTATCTCTTTAAAAATATATGATAAATCTTTATAGTACGTAAGTTCAATGTCAAATATTGTATTTAAATCAAACATAATATTACATTCCAATTCCAATGAGATTTGCAAGATTTTGAATTAAATTTTATCGATATAGTGATTAAAAGAGATACAATTTTGTTGCCATTAATATGTCCACAGAAAATGATCGAAAAGTGTTTAATCATACAATTTTGGAGGCCAATGTACAGGTAAATTACGCACAAATTATTTCCTTAACGTCTTAAAGACATCCTTTATTTAAATTTTAAATGTATTAGATATAAAATAACTGAGAGAAAAAATGTTTTCACAAATAAATGAGCAGCGTATACGTTTATAAGATTATAATTTTTCACAGAAGAGTTTGGAGAAGTTTTAATGAAATACTATTCATATAGTTAAATCATTAAATTGCAACAGTATTTACTAAACTTTTATGCGAAAATTGTTCATTCGAATACTTAAGTCAGACAGCTAGACGTTACATTTTTCAAATGATTTCAAACTATTTTAATTTAAAGTATCTTTTAACAAAAAGTTGTCATGCTTAAAACCAAATTAACTACACGAATAAACTTTTTATTTTATATATTCAGTTGGATTTTTTTACCACAAAGCGATCACTGAATGTATATACTTTAAAAATTCATGCTCTCTCCCAATGTAGACCATATGCCCCCCTAAAAAAGGTATCAATCACTACAGAAATTTTCTTAAATGCTTATTACTCCGTTGCTCAATTTGTCTTTTTCAAAGAGAATACTATGTTAATAAAAACACAATATTCCATAATTAAATTTAAATTTGGGAAATTTTAAATTTTAATTAGGTTTGTAATTACCATCAGTCACCGCTTGAAGTTTTAACCTTTGATGATTTTTTAATTATATGTTGGAGATGATTTAATTTTGTGTAATTATAGAATCACTTATATTGTAATTTGTAAATTCTTTTCAATGTCAATTGTCGTTTGCACGTTTTCATTTCAATTCATTTTTGTATAAATATCACTGTTAAATTATATTTCTTATCAGTTGACAATTCTCGCAATGAGCGAAACCGGTCCTGACCTTTTAAATAAAGTGAAATAAAGTACAAAGGAATACTATGTTTTTATTAATATAATTTCCACTAAGTATTGACAGTTAACACCCTAAAAGTGAAGTATGATAGGTGATAGAAGGATTGGGCTGGAATAAGAATAGTGGATAACTAATCGCTCTCTCTATGATGCACTATATTTTTTTATTTGAAAGGATTGAAAGAATTTTTTAAGATATTAAAAAACCTATGACTTCTATCAAAAACCAATAAATCAAATAATAAAATTCTGTTTTCACTGGGATCCGAGCATGTGAGATCCGTTCCGGAATTCTGCTTTGATCACTACGCCATGGCTCTGACATTCGAAACGAATTGGTTTTTTTTTGATTTAACAAAATTCTATCTTATGTCTAATCTATCAAAATAATGAGGTAACAATTATATGCCGAGTCTATAGACGAGCTATTGCTTCTAATTTCGGTGTTTACTTAAATACAATTTTGGATGTGTTCTATTCGATGAGTAAATGTAGTGTCTAAGTAAACTTTCACGGATTCTACTTTACTAGTAAAAGTAAAGTTTTGCCCTAGTTGGAAAGAGCTTTCTCTACCGATCAGGTGGGTTCAGTTAGATTTCTGGTCAGGACTATGTCATATTTAGAAATTTTGCAATTTAAGTCGTGGTTGTTTAAAAAGTCAATTCTCCTCGATTTGATCTCGAATGACTTATAAAAAATTCTCTTGATCTTTCAAGTTTAAAATATTTACATTACGATACATTATGTAATAATTTTGATGCATTTTCCTACAAATTAAATGATATAAATAAAAACGAATGTAATAAAAAATTGCAATAATTTGAGTAACTGATATTAAAAAATTAAATAATCTTACAAACCGTGACTTTTTTTAATGCAGAGGTTATACGAAGGCCTAAAAGGGTGATTTTGACTGAACTACTTGGATAAAACTTTCAATGAACCACTTGCTAATGACAAACGACGAAACCATTAAATGAGGCAAGACAAATTTGATTCCATTATACGTTACGGAATCAGATTAATCTACCAATATGCTTTTAAGGTTAAAAAAAAAAAATAATAACATCTTAATCATTCTTCTTTATTATTCTGTATAAAAATTACCATAGATTATAAAATATTTTTTGAATAATTATACGAAAATATCAAATTTAACCATATATATAATGAAATATTTCATACTTATATGGTTGTTCAAAACAAACATATGTATTCAAAGCAAATTTCAAACTTGAAACACAGTAAGAATTTTACTTTGTTTATTAATTTTATTCTTACTTGATCGTTTGAGGTAAATTTGATAACTCAAAGTGAATATTAAATTCAGTGAAATTATTTACGCATTTAAACACTAAAGTACTTTATATTCATAAACGTATAAAAACAGTATATAGCAAAGGTGAAATATTATATTTCACTTTCGGTAACTGAATATGTAAATCTATTGAATAAAAAGAGTCTTATTTGATTTCAAATGATTTAAATTAAATTCACATTTACCAATTATGTGTTCATTTCACGCATGATTTTGGGCTTTCATGCTTCTTTTTTTGGATAGAAGAATTATATAAATAAATTATTTATAATGGTTTATTTTGTCATACACATAATTCAATATAAGAAAAGCAAAATGACGTAATCTAAACAGTTTTTTTCGATAATGACAATGTACACAAATTAATACACGTTATATCAAAAAGAGGAGAAGCTGAAAATACCAAATAAGGATTTCAGTTTTAAAAACGATGAGCTTGTGAAAATTGCTACTAAGAAAAAAGGCTTACAAAAAGGTTTTTCTTAAACAATTTTCATCAAAAATAAAACAGTTGTTTCTTAGTCTTCGTGTACTTAAAGGTTGTGAAAATTTCATAATTTTCTTTTGACCCAATATCATCAAAAATCTTTTTTGTGCCTTCTGTATTTTTGTTTATAGGTAACGTTCTTTTGAATTTCCAAAACCGAATAAATGCAAATCATTCTTTGTCTAACGGCGTAACCAGTAAATCAATATAGCCATTTAAAAATGTTCATTGTCTATTTATTATAACGTGATATTAAGATTAGAGATACAATGTATCATTACCAATTCGTTCGTTTTTGCATTTTGTTATAAAAATGATTTTAATATTTTTTTCTTTAAAACTGTGCTTTATTAAAGGCATTGAAAATTCTTATGAGATAGCATGGAAATAAAGTTTTGTATCAAAAGCAATATTAATTTATTTTGGAACGTCATGTTCCAGACATAAATTTTCAAACAACTAGGTCCCATCTGTCATACAAAATACTTCTTAGCACAACAAGGTTTCATTTGCGTGCACCTGTCAAATTGGCAACATTCTGCCAAAAGCTCATGACTGTTTTTTTTTTAATAATTCTATAAAATGAGCCTAAAGTGAAAAGGGTTTTAATTATGTACATTTTGGAGAATCAGATAAGTTTAAATACTTTGACGACAGTTAAACCTCGTCAACTTACACTATACATTCACACGCAAAGTAATTTTGAGGTTCTGTTTCATTATATTTATTCTTACAATAGAATAAAAAGCTAATATTTCTTTTCAAATAGTGTGTTTGTTTTTCTATAAAAGTTAATTTTTTGTTAATGTTTCTATAACATCTCGTAATTATGTTTGCTAAGTGAGCTTATTAAACAGATAGAAACATTTTTTTTCCATCAGTATCTGAACAAGGTTATGTGTTACGATTTCTTATTGTTTTTGGCATTTGCGTTCGTTTTTTATTTCGAAAAATATACTATTTGGAAATAAAAAAAAAATTAACCATGGCCGCTCCCAACGTAGAGCATATGGACTCCTAATGGAGTTTATTTCAACAGAAGTGTTTCTACTACAACTGCTAGTTACTCAGTTGCTCAACCGCTCTTATTCTAAAGGGAGTAGGAATAGAATGAAAGAGCTAGGACAGGACTAGTGGTTAGCTACTCGCTCTCGATACGCCCAGTTCATAGGATAGGATACCCGAGTGGTAGGGAAAAATTCTGGACATCATATACATCCATGCCTTTGAACAGAGATTCATAAATCGATTGAAAAATCAATTTATAACTGTCCGTACTGGGATTCGAAGCGTCCGTAGCGGTAGCCAACAACGTTGCCCACTCCACCACACAGGCGGCAATATTACTGATAATTTATAAACTAACTTACCGAGCTTTCTTTTATCCATTTCAGCTCCCAATGTAGAACACATAGCTACCTCATAAAGGTATCTCAATAAAAGTTTTTTTAAAAAAAAAGTTTGTTACCCAATATTAAACCACTCTTTTTCAAAGGTAGTGTTATTGATTGAAGATGAGGCTAAGACATGACTAGTGGTTAACTAATCACTCTCGCTACGACCAGTTATTGAAGGATCTGAAGGGTGAAAAGGAATTTTTAGACTTCAGAAACACCCCTGCCTTCGAACAGAAATTGATCAACCGATCGAAAAAATGCTGTTCGAACTGGAACTCGAACCCGTAAAATCCGGCACGGAAGCCAACAATGCTTACCACTGCGCCAGAGGATCTAATTTAATGAAATTGTATATGCAAGAACCATAACCACAAAGGACAAATACAAAAAAAAAACAATGACCACATGGGTACAGGGCCAGCGAGTGAATCGATTATATTGTAAATTGAAAAAATGTGCGATTTTTTTTGTACATTGATACTGGCGATTGATTGCTTAGATAATATCACTTATAACAGTGACTATCATTTAAATACAATGATTTTGTTATTTATTTATTTAATACTCTGACAAATAAAAACTTTCTTGTACGAGAAAATATTAAAACACCAATAAAAAATCGTCTTTATTGTAAAACAAGTTTCAGAACAATCTTAAAACATCAGAAAGTCACTTTGTACTAGGGCTTCCAAACCGGTTTAAACCGAAACCGGTTAACCGGTTTATTGCGTGTTTTGAAAAAACCCGAAAACCGGTTTATTTCACTCGGTTAACCGGGTTATATAAAAAATACTCTTTTCTTCTTTTTCATTGTTTTTTACAAAAAGAAAAATGTTTTATAATGAATTTACTGCGTAATATAGGAAACAATTCACAAATACAACAAACATGTACATATATATATATATATATATATACATTTTGTAGAAGAATCTACTTCTGTCTCAAAGTTGTATAAATTTAACATTTTTTCGTAATTATTTATTAAGATACGAATGATTCTTAAATGCACGTCACTCAATAACCTTCATTGAATTGTTGAAAAAAAAACATCCTAGTAAATCTCTAAAAAACTATTTATAAGAATTCCATATAATTAACATGTACCATTTTTAAGTGTATGCAATTTTATGATTAATAATCTAAATCTCTCTACCTAATTTTATGCATATGTGTGCTTGTTACTAGCTAGATAATTTCTTTGCATGATTTTTGAGTATTAGCTGTTATGCCAAATATTTAAAAATGTCTACGATTTATAATAAATATTTAAAAATGTCTACCTAATCAAAATACATGATATTTCGGTTTAAACCGCTTACCAGGTTTATTTGTCAAAAAAAAACCGAAAACCGGTTAGTGCTTAAGTCCGGTTAGTTGGAAGCCCTACTCTGTACGTCGAATATCTATTTAATTCTCCACCGGATTTAAATCTTAATATAATTATTTTTGCGAAAAAAAATACTTCACAATTTAAAGTTGCTTTGCTGGTCTCGACGCCTTTTGCAGAAGTAACTTTCAATTCTTTTAAAAATATAAAATTTTCTTTGCTATTTTTTTTGAAAGAATATTTTCAACGATATTCCAAGTAGTTTTTCATTATTAATGTGCCATTGACGTTTGATAATTATTACTAAATAAAATATTGTTACTTTATTAAACAAATAAAATATTACTAATTTTGTATGTTCTGAATTATTGATTTTAAAGAAGAAAAGGCAAACATTATCAAACTATGAATAGACTAAAAACATGGCGTGATAAACAAAATATGGTAAAACTAATTTAAAATAAACTAAAAAACTATTTTTCTAATTGCGATAATGATTATTCTTGAAAAACATACTTTTAGACACTTAATAATGTGATATATACCGTTATTACTCAATTATTTTTAATCTTGTTTTGTTGAAGAAGTTTCTAGAATAATTTGTAGAAGGTTTTAAAAATATTGGTAATAGATAATTAAGTGTTATTCATTTATAATTTGTACCTATCATTTTTAATAAGTTCTTTCATATTTCTTTAAATATCTATTTTAATATGGGTGATACAATGTTTATAATTAAGGTATTCTTATATCATAGTTTTTTGGAATTTTTGTAGTTTATATAAATACGCGTTAACTAGATAAGCGCCCGCGATAAGAGATCTTTTGTAAGATAGCTAGGCTAAACGCGTCAGTTGCAATTTAATATGTGTGCTGGGATGACGTCTTTTTTACGCGCAACTTAAAGTATTATTATTTATTAAAAAACCACGGATTTTTATAAAAAAAAATGTATGAGGAATGATGCAGAGAGATATTTTAAAGCCATTAGTTTAATTTTTTTTTGAAATTCATAAGAATAAGACCAATAATGAGGAAACCACTGGGGTCCCTAAACGACCCCCATCGGCAGAGAAGTATTTTTCTAGTCTCCGAGCCGCGAGAGTTAATCGGTCGATTAAATGAAATGAAAAATTAGATGAAATAAGGAAAATTACAAAGTATGACACATTGTTATTCGCCTTATTTAATTTTCTAAAAGTAATCATTACTGTATATTGTATTAGTCCTACTCGAAACAAAATCATGCGAAGTAAGTTCAAAAAGTGTTTAAATTTTAATATAATATAACACTTTTCTACCAAGAATTGACAGAACACCTTTAGAGAGATCAATACAATGTGCGTTGATAACTGAAGCCGTATTATTGTACTGCCAATACTGTTTCCTACATGCTAAAGCCACAACCACTTGAATTATTTTTCTCATAGTAGTCTCGTATTAGATCGATAATAAAAGAATGGTTTCGTCATGCGGTGGAAGTAAAACATTTTTTGTTAGATGCAACTACAGTTAGAATGAAAACAATAACAAAATTAGCATATACACAACTTGTTTTTTTGAGCTACATTATTACTGTTATTAATTTACAGACATAGTTCAAAATTAGATTACATAAAAGTTAGGATATAATAATAGTATTAAATGGTGGGAACACAAGTAAAAATGGGTTTCTAAAAACGTCTAAATATTTCGGGATTAGATTAAAAAGTCGCAATGCTCGCGTAGTAGGCGCTTTGTGTTATTTATGCCATTCTTTTATTATATAATAGTTCTTAGAAAATTTTCTCAGATCAAAAACTTTATAAACAAAATTTCGTTTAAACTATTTACTTATTTCAAATTTTAAAGTTAAGATTAAGACAGACTTTGTTAAGTTATTATATTATCAATTAAAAACTCTTCTTTGTTAAGTTTATTATTGCCGTGATCATAAAACGTACGTTTCAACCAAGTATATTGATATTTTTTTTCATTGTGATATCGTTGAAAAAAGTAACATTATTTAACAACATTGAAGTTAGAGGAAAATATATGTTCGATGTTTTCAATCGAAACCATAGATCCTTTAAATTTATCCGAAAATCGACAAAATAAAAACATTATTAACAACTGTATTTTTCATTATATCTTGTATTTTTGGCTATTATGACCCAATAAGGGAACCTCGACAAAACCGCTGTATTATTACCGCCAAAACAATTCCGCTTAGACAAAACTGTGGAAATAAAATTAATTACAGTCAAAGCAAACATATGTTTATACAATAAAAAGAAAAATTACAAGAGCGAATGTCTTTGTTTGACATTATTTCGAATTTAACATATTTCAGAAGGTATGCTAAAAATAATTAAAAATAATTAATATTTTTATTGAATAAATGTAATTGTTTTTTTATTTGTGTATCTAAAATTCAAAAAATAATGTAATGCTAAAATTGTATTGGTCGCGGGTAGATTTGTTTTGGCGGCTATGTCTCGAAGGTTTTATTTAGTACGCCGGCTTTATAGTATTCTCCAATTACACGATTACTTTCTGTGGTATATAGATTTTGAATCAACATTATTCTTTTACAATCCGCAATATATGAAAAAAACATATGTGTTTAATATAATTATGAATTTTAAAACTTTAAACACGAATCATGTTGTTAGGCTACGGAATATACCCTGTAAGAAGAGTGTGAAACCACAGCGGGTGGTGGTGGGTACACCGTTGAGTCGCTGAGGAATATATAAAAGAAACTATTTGCATTTCACAAACTTGTAACTGTAAAATGATTTTGCCAACAACATAATATTTAAAGCTTATAAACGACATTTACAGTACATTTTTTTAAAATTCGTGTCTCGCTCGTTAAAGACTAAATAACTAAATACAGAAAAATAATCCTTGAACGGATAACCTTCAACCTACATAGAAAACTTTACCAAGAAATAGTAATATTTAAAATTATTTTTTTTCCAAGAAATATTTACATTTTTAATATAATATAAATATTGTTCGACGATTTTCATGAGAAATTTTGATTTTAAAAAGCTGTGCACAGTTTTTCTTTGACTGAAGTAGTTTGAAAATGAAAATTATTATTTAAACAACGCACTATTTTAAAAAGCTAATAAAAGTACAAAAAAAAGTTTTTATGTTTAATTTATTTATCGAATATAAATAAGAGTTTCTTTGCAATGATAAAAATATTATGTGAATGTATTCTTTTTCAGTATTTATTTTAAATAAAAGAAAATTTTAATTACTCTTATACTTTAAGCCTGTGCTTTGCACTTTTTCAATAAAAAAACCTTTTTCTCATTTACAAATAATCAAAATAATTTAATGGAACTTATCATTTATTTATTTTAATTCACTTCATTTTTGTCCACGACTGTTTTACATGAAACGTATCCCCAGCGTAAAAGAGATTTTAGAGTACTTTTTCTTTGCGGCCCTACCCCATATTAATTTGAATTTATGCAGCCCACTAGAAGAAAAAGGTTGCGCATGTCTGTTTTAAAGCTACCAAAATAGTTTAATTACAAAACAAGTATTTAAAACTGCTTTAAATTAAATTGTATTCACCAAACGTTTCTTTGTTACTAATAAGATAGTTAGTACAACTAATTTTTCAAAAGATTACAAAAAATAATACGTAATGTTTGTTAATTTTGTACAGATGTTGTGAATCATTATTTTCTTTCTATCTCTTCTGTTATTACTGTGTTATAATTGCATTATTTTCATGATATTTGAATATAAATGATATTTACTCAGTAATATGCCTTCTTCACAGCTGTGCAGATAATCAAATATTACGGAAACTCAGTCAGTGACGTAGAAATTATTAAACGAGTATGCAAAAGTTTTATCAACAATATATGTATGAGGCTATAAGATAAAACAACATCAATCAATACTTACTAAATTAAATTATTCCAAAATTAATAGTTTCTCCAAGCCATAGTACAAAGTCATATTTGGAGTATTTGTTTATGACATAAACATCGTCGATAAATTGGCAGAAAATAAAGTCAAAAAATCTTGTTTTTAGATAATCGTCATATTCGATAATCATGAAATTTGAATATCTATTTTTATGCACTATAACTATGAATTATTGATTCAACCACTAATGAAATTAGGTAGTGATCGATTCACATATTAAAAAGCGTTAAATGGTTTATTGTTTTTTTGTTGCGAAAGATGGCTTTGAACGGAACTGATTAGACGGCGAATATGATTGAAATTATATTTTTAGAAGATAATATGTGTTGAAATCTTTATATTTGTATTCATACGCAAAACAACCGGTTTTAGACTTAACCTTTTCTACCAGTATACCAACAATATTAAGATAAACTATACATTTCTATAAATGTTATAGTTTATCGAAAAATCATTAAAAAGCACAGATAATATAAAAATTAATATATTTTACGATGTTTCTTTAGACTAACTTTTACTAAGCCTATTCTCATAGTAGTAAATAATTGTTTAAAAAATATTGAATAAATCAAAATAAAAAATGTTATATTTTAAAAATATATTACATTGACAAATTTTTTTTAAATATACAAGAATTTAATATGATATAAATGAAAAGTTCAAAGAATAATCGGTCCAACCCACATTGTTTCCTTTTTTATATTAGTTTTTATTTGAATTCTCCAATAACAATTTAATATGTGGACTTTGTTGTAAAAGCCCAAAGGCCATTGGACTGTTTGTTTGTTGTTTGCTGAATGAACTGCTTGGCTTTGATTATTTGTAGATGATTGATAAACTTGACAATTTTTTTAAAACAGCTCATTGCGAAAGAAAAAAAAACAACTAATTTTTAATTTATTCTATCAACCTATTTTTTTATCCAGAGTAAGAGATTAAGGATGCAGTTAAGAATTGAATAGGGTTCTGTGATTCATCCGAACCAAAAATTTCCCAACATGAATTATCCGTACAAGAATACTTCGTACACCGTACACCGATTTTTCCGAAAAAAATTCCTCTGTACATAGAAATCATAGACAATAACTTTGTATTTTTTCTATATTCCACTTACAAATTCACATTATTTTTCACTATGTCGCCTGTGTGGTCGAGTGGTTAGCGTCGTTAGCTTTGGCTACGGAGGTCACGGGTTCGAATCCCAGTACGGACAGTTTTATAAATTGATTTTTCAATCGATTTATGAATTTCTGTCCAAAGGCATGGATGTATGTGATGTCTTGAATTTCCCCCTCCCACCCATTCTATCCTATGAACGGGGCGTATCGAGAGCGATTAACTAACCACTAGTCCTGTCCTAGCCCTATTCTTCTATTTCTACTCTCTTTGGAAAAAGAGAGGTTGAGCAACTGAGTAACAATCAGTTATCGTAGAAATACTTCTGTTGAGATAAACTCCATTAGGAGTCCATATGCTCCACATTGGGAGCGATCATGGTAAAATAAATAAATTAATCAACATATTGGATTATAATTGAACAAAAATTCCAAGGTTTTACGCCAACTTACCAGAATCGCTTAAATTTTAGTTGTGTTTAGTTGTGAACTTTTTGAGATTACATACTGTTAACAATCATTTTTAGTTTTTAAAAGCTGTTGTGAACAACTTTTAGATTAATGCTTTCATTTATCGGTTATCGATATAAGATGAATATAACCGGAGTTATTTTTGTAATAATGCAAATAGTAATATTACTTTAAAGATAAATAATGAAAATGTTTGATCGACGATTTTCTCTCCTGAATTTCTTTCTTAGCGTTTCCACTCCGCCATTAAGGTTGAATAGATCTTAGGGATGCTTAAAATTTACGTTTTGGTTGAAAACTCAAGTCTTAACTATTCTATAGGAAATCAAAATACTAAATCATGCAGCAGAACCGCAAAACATTTTCGTTTGGCCAAATAAATTGGCTGAATCGTTATTTGTAGTCAAATCTAATTTGTTGACGAAGCAAAATTATTTATACTACGAAAAGAGCTTTTGAAAAAACACTAAATTCACTAACGGTGTTGAATAAAATATGAAACTGACTTTAAATAACAAAATTTATTGTCTATAAACACATACTCCTGTTCTCGTATCGAAAAAGTAACGGCTGCAGGGAATGGCTGCGCGACAAACCAAATTGTCTTCTAGCGAACTTTTATCGAATTCCAATATCATCGGATAACAAAAAACACTGATAAATGATAGTACATACGTTACAACCACCTTAATGTTTTATTTTAACATCAGCGATATTCAATAGAAAGAGAAAGACAGAACTTAAATTCGAGCATCGTATCGTTTGTATTAGTTTAAAGTTTACAACTCAATTATAATTTGACTGTGGAAAGAAAAACCAATGTTACCACGCTAACAAATTTTATTCACAAAAGACTAAAGAGAAAAGAAAGTTTTGAGACACAAAAAAACGTTTTTCGATGATTTTGGACCAAAGGTAACTTATGAAAAATACACATCCAAAAATTGACATTTAACATTTTTCCGTGATATACAGTCAAATTAAAATACTTCATTTCATTCGGATATTTGTATTTCCAAATAAAACTATAAACAAAACATTTTTTTAAAACAGAAACTTTTATAAATATTCAAGCATTAATAGATGAACTAGCTGTAAGCCCGTTGACCTCAACGGGGAGATTTTTGTTGCATTTTTAAGTAGTCAGAAAATTTACAGGCGTCAAAAATAAATTACTAACCTATTTATTGAATAATCCAGAAATTCTGATAATAAAAGAAATATATCTGGGGGCGTATATCGACAGCCCTGCCCTGCAGTATTTAAATTGTAAATTATTTATTTTTGGAATCATGTTCTAGTTTGCCAACAACTATTTTTCGTAATAGCAGAAATTTCGTAAGTTATTGAATTTTTGGAATAATGTTTAAGTTTGTTAACTATTTTTCGTAGTAACAAAAAAAGTCCTTGTAAATTACTTAATTTTTGAAATAATATTTAAGTTTGCTAACAACCATTTTTCGTAGAAGCAGAAATAGACCTCGTAAATTATTTAATTTTTGGAATAATGTTTAAGTTTGCTAACAACCATTTTTCATAGTAGCAAAAATAGTCCTTGTAAATTACTTAATTTTTGGAACAATGTTTAAGTTTGCTAACAATTATTTTTCGTATTAGCAGAAATAGACCTCGTAAATTATTGAATTTTTGGAATAATGTTTAAGTTTGCTAACAACCATTTTTCATAGTAGCAAAAATAGTCCTTGTAAATTACTTAATTTTTGAAATAATGTTTAAGTTTGCTAACAACCATTTTTCGTAGAAGCAGAAATAGACCTCGTAAATTATTTAATTTTTGGAATAATGTTTAAGTGTGCTAACAACCATTTTTCATAGTAGCAAAAATAGTCCTTGTAAATTACTTAATTTTTGGAACAATGTTTAAGTTTGCTAACAATTATTTTTCGTATTAGCAGAAATAGACCTCGTAAATTATTGAATTTTTGGAATAATGTTTAAGTTTGCTAACAACCATTTTTCATAGTAGCAAAAATAGTCCTTGTAAATTACTTAATTTTTGGAATAATGTTTAAGTTTGCTAACAACTATTTTTCGTATTAGCGGAAATTTCGTAAATTATTTAATATTTGGAATAATGTTTAAGTTTGCTAACAATTATTTTTCCTATTAGCAGAAATATACCTCGTAAATTATTTAATTTTTGGAATAATGTTTAAGTTTGCTAACAACCATTTTTCATAGTAGCAAAAATAGTCCTTGTAAATTACTCAATTTTTGGAATAATGTTTAAGTTTGCTAACAATTATTTTTCCTATTAGCAGAAATAGACCTCGTAAATTATTGAATTTTTGGAATAATGTTTAAGTTTGCTAACAACCATTTTTCATAGTAGCAAAAATAGTCCTTGTAAATTACTTAATTTTTGGAACAATGTTTAAGTTTGCTAACAACCATTTTTCTTAGAAGCAGAAATTTCGTAAATTATTTTATT
This sequence comes from Himalopsyche anomala, assembly GCA_031772345.1. NCBI lineage: Eukaryota > Metazoa > Arthropoda > Insecta > Trichoptera > Rhyacophilidae > Himalopsyche > Himalopsyche anomala. The sequence goes on from CM062828.1 coordinate 2,437,712, forward strand.
TTTGGTATAATTTTTAAGTTTGCTAACAATTATTTTTCATAGTAGCAAAAATAGTCCTTGTAAATTACTTAATTTTTGGAATAATGTTTAAGTTTGCTAACAATTATTTTTCGTATTAGCAGAAATAGACCTCGTAAATTATTGAATTTTTGGAATAATGTTTAAGTTTGCTAACAACCATTTTTCATAGTAGAAAAAATAGTCCTTGTAAATTACTTAATTTTTGGAATAATGTTTAAGTTTGCTAACAATTATTTTTCCTATTAGCAGAAATAGACCTCGTAAATTATTGAATTTTTGGAATAATGTTTAAGTTTGCTAACAACCATTTTTCATAGTAGCAAAAATAGTCCTTGTAAATTACTTAATTTTTGGAATAATGTTTAAGTTTGCTAACAATTATTTTTCGTATTAGCAGAAATAGACCTCGTAAATTATTGAATTTTCGGAATAATGTTTAAGTTTGCTAACAACCATTTTTCATAGTAGCAAAAATAGTCCTTGTAAATTACTTAATTTTTGGAATAATGTTTAAGTTTGCTAACAATTATTTTTCCTATTAGCAGAAATAGACCTCGTAAATTATTTAATTTTTGGAATAATGTTTAAGTTTGCTAACAACCATTTTTCATAGTAGCAAAAATAGTCCTTGTTATTTACTTAATTTTTGGAATAATGTTTAAGTTTGCTAACAACTATTTTTCGTATTAGCAGAAATAGACCTCGTAAATTATTTAATATTTGGAATAATGTTTAAGCTTGCTAACAACCATTTTTCGTATATATATAAATAAATAGTTAATCAAATTATTATATATTAAATTATTATATATAATTGAGCAGCCTTATATAGCCTCTCAAAACGCTGCAGAACGGTTCAAATTCGTTTAGTGCAAGATTTCACCCACAGATGTCATTATTAGTTAACTAAAACTTTAAATAGAGTTTTTTTTTCGTAACCATCAACTGGACTTGTGGAGCAGTGGGTTAGGTGTCCGAACGTCGCGCATGAAAATTGGGGCATGGTATCGAATCCCACAGCTTGACAGAATATTTTTTGAAAATTAATTGTTTTTACACATAATAAAATAAAAATGTCATGATTTCAAAAATTCACTCATGACGTCAGAGAAAAATGAAGAAATGAATTAATGACGACAGCGGGGCAGGATGGGGGGGAGGGGGACCGTCTTTCTTGACGTCATCGAAAAGGCGAAATCGCGACCATAATATATAATATACAAACGAAAAAAGTATCTCTTTAGTATGAATAAAAAAATGTTGACAGCGTGGCTGGGGTGGAGGAGGGGAAGGGGAAATCGGGGACAATTTACAGACAGACGGACGGACGGACGGACGGACATTATCGACTATTAATATATAGATGTTTTTTTTAAAATTGACTATTATTTTTGGCGTACTTTGAAAAAAACGGTATTTCAAATATAAGTTTAAAAAGTGTATAGATAAATGACAATATTTTTGCCTCTATAATACTTGCACTTAACTTTTTTTTGTAAAGATCTTTCGTTTTTCAAATAGCAAATAAGAATAAATATTTCACCATTTTCTCTTATCTTCGAACGGTTTTCGTGTCTTCGTGGTTTTATATTTCAGAAGGTGGCAGTGCAGAAAATGAAGCGTGATATTTAATGGACTTTTACTTTAAACCTCGCTCTCTAGAGGGTGAACCACCCTCTTGGGTTATATGACCGGTATTAACAGTCAAGACATGTATCCGAAAGCTGTCTTGCAATATTTTCTTAATTATTTCTAGTGAATTTCAAAAATATCACATAAAATTAGTTTACTGGAAATAAAAAAGTAGTGTTTCCCATTTATCAGTCAGGTTTTTTGCTATCATTTTACCCAGCTAAATTATTTATGCTAGTCTTACCATGTAGACAAGTGATTAACGCTTATAAGATTTTGTCTTGCTTTGGTTGATTTATCGATTTTTGTTCGTGAGTATAGTTGCTTATGATGTCTAAAAAATCCCATCATTCCGATCCTTTAATAACTGGGCGTAGCGAGAGCGATTAGTTAATCACTAGTCCTGTTCTAGCCTTTTCCTTATATCCCTACTACTCTCTTTAGAAAAAAAAGAGGTTAAGCGACTGAGTAACAAACAGTTCTTGTAGGAAAACTTCTGTTAAGATGCTTCCATTAAGAGGTCATATGCTTTAAATTGGGAGCTGACATGGAAAAAAAACTTGCTTCAATAAAATAAAGAGAGAGCAAAATCATATGAAAAGCATTTTATTTTCAAACGGCTGCTATTTTGTGATTTTTTTTTTCACTTCTCCGAGATAGGGGCGATAGCGACATTTTTATTAATTAAGAATCTGTTAGATTTTTTTGCTCGAATGACCAGAAGGGCTGAAATCATGTACACCAGGACACCACCTTTTATTGGACCCCTCTCTTTACCAGCCGATAACTTTTCGAGTTTTGAATTTACTAGTTTTTTGAATCTTTTTACGTATTTTTTAAATATAAATAAATGAATGTTAAAGAAATGGATCCTAGAAATTTTCTTTGTTTATTTTTTACAGAGCTCGAAAAAACACCCAATATTCGTGCCTCTAGACAAGAATAACCCCTTAAAAAAACTCTGTGTGATGTTGATATTCATATTTATAAATGCGTTTCTTGTGAGGAAACGCTTCTTATAAAATAATTTGTTGTTCCATTTGTATGTTACAAAATATGACACGTTTGACAGCTTTAAATATGTTGTGACCAAGCCACTTACAACTCGGTTTTTGTAAATTTAAGGCAAAAAGATATATAAGAATCATTTTCAGAAAGAGGCATCTATCGCCTAGCCTGACAAAACTGTCAAGCAGCGTATGTTAGGCAGATAAGTAATGAATATAATAAGGAAAAAATTATCACAAATTCGATGAGAAGATTATTTTTTAATATTCCATGAAGTAAAAAAATAAAGGTTAACCCCTTAATAGTTAAATAGTTACCTCTTAATAGAATGACTAGTTTTTGGAAATGAATAAAGTTATTAACAGAAAGGAAACATAATTAAAATATAAATTTATTGAGATATGCGAATCATCTTTGTTATTTCGGATTTATTATAATAAGATTATAATTAGTATTATCAAAGATTGAATCTTACTCCTCCCTACGTACAGTAGAAAAGAACACACTCCGACTTTATTTTGTAATTTATATCCTTTAATCAATTTTTAGTTTATTTTTTAGCCTTGCTATGTTCAATTTAATGATATATTTCAAAGAAGCGAAACATGTGTTAAATTTTGTGAAAAACAAGTGTAATAAAACTGTTATAAAATTTAATTTTAAATCTTCATAAAATAAATTAAATGAAGAAATACTAAAACACCGTAAAATATTAAATTTGTAAATGCAAATTATGTATGTACATTCACACAAGTTTTGTCACTACGAAGCACCTTCAGTCGAAATCTTAAATTATAAAGTAATGTATGATTTCTTTTCTTGAGAAGATTTGAAGATTCATAAACCTTGAATATTGTCGATACTAGCTTGTGTACTCATCCCAAAATAGTTTCTTTTTGTGGTAAAATATTCTTCGCCCACCTACTTAGAAACCCGTTTAAACCCCACTTAAGCATCATGAGACCGTATTGAATACGCCCTTAAACTACTTATCTTGATATAATCAGAACCCGCTTGTAAGCCTTGTATAGGAACTAATGATATGAAATAGATTCTTTGCAAAATGCTTTACCTTCATTATTTAATTTATGTTTTCATATGTCATAAATAATACTACAAAGACATACATAATTCGTCTGTCATAATATGACATATTTCTTTTGAAGATTTTTAATACGGAAAGGTATATCTATAAGTTTTGGGATTCAAATGTCAGCTTGATGCATATAGATTTTTTTACAACACAAAAAAAAGTGCTGGTATTCAAAAGAGGTTTTCTTGTAGCGTTTACTTATGCCGTAGCAAATAAAAAAGGTTTTTATTTTTATCAAAAATAAAAAAAAGGTAATGATTTTTAGTGGTTTACAGCTTATTCTGTACATATTAGCACAATGAAGACATTTTAAACTTAAAAAACGTAATATTTAGACCGCTCTTCTTTTGTCGTTCCAAAATCAGTATTATTTTTTTTATAATTTTTAAATAATAAAAAGGAATGATTTATAGCATATAAATCAAGAAATTTTCAACATCAAAACGCAATATTTAGATAGTTCTTCTTTTGTCATTACAAAACCAGTAAATTTCTTTGTAATTTTAAAATGTTATAAACTATAAAGGAATGTTTTTGGTTTCGTTATTATTTAAAATGAATCAATTCATGGAATCCAGGCATGCGCGAATTGTTACCGATTCGTAATTATCCTTAGTATTTGAAAATCGAATCAACTCAAGGATATAAGTTACTTTGGTCGTTTCTGTAACAATTGGAACATGTTCTGCCTTTGTCCTTTGAAGGTGTATCCATTTAATACGGGTTTGATATTTATACAGGTACTTCAATAGCAAATCAGTGTCTGATAGTAAGGGAATATTTTGAGAAGAGGAAATTGTGCTTCAAAAAGAAACGATCTTATATCCTTCAAAATTAAGATACATAATAATAGTATTATTTTCGGTAAATCCCAAGACGTATAGTAAATATTTTTATTTCATTAATGTATTACAATTTTTTTAATAAAAAACCTTTGCTTAGTTATGTATAATATTTTCATAGAATGCAGTACTTTCCTTTCCATTTTACATGGTGGAACGGCGTTCTGGCACCTTTACCTCACAATTTTAATGTTTGAAATCAATAAACGTAACATCATATTTTTATTGTGCTTTATAAACTATTGATTTTTTCCATGAAAATCATTATGTTTTTTCCCATCTTAGGTTTCTTTTGAATGTAATATTTGAAAATACCATGTCCATAGACTTACTCTGTGACCAGAATCAGGGGTCTAATGCTTCGTATATTGTTTTGTTTTGCAAACACGTTTTCCCAACACTCAGGTCTATAGCGCAGTGATCAAAGTGGTTGGCTTTCATGATGGATCTCACGGGTTCAAATCACAGTACGACGCACAGCCAGAACGGTTAGTTAACCACAAGTCCTGCCGTAACCCTATCTTTCTAACCTTACTCTCATCGAAAAAAGAAATTTAAGAACAAGCAGTCCTCGTAAAAAAACTTCTGTTCAGATAACTTCATTAGGAAGCCATATAATTGACATAGGGAACGGACACGGACAAGTGACTTTCGGTACCTGTTTTTTAAAAAAAATAAAAGCACTGCATTTATTTATTTCTTACCATAGGGAAGTTTATAGATAAAATAATTTAAAGCAGAAATCAGATATACTATCACAAAAAAATGCTAGGAAAATATTTTTATTTGACGATCTCCTACTCAAGTATTCGATCTTAATATTATCATCGATACAAAAACAATTAACAAGTTGGTTTTAATTTAGAATAAACAATATATTAAAACAAATCACACAACTTTTACCGGAAGGTTATTTTAATTTGAAAAAGTAGTTTATAAGTTTTATAGCTAAAATATTTTTACAAAATATGCCAAAGGTCATCTTTTTTCCTTATGTGCCGAGTAAAAAAAATATTGAAATGTTAATTAAATTTACAAGGTTTGTTGTCATAGCGGAAGGCGAAAGACTGTTTAGTTAACTAAAGTTAATTTTTATTTAGTTTTTTAGGAAAATTTGCTAGCTTAGAGTAAAAAAAACTGTGTAATCTTCACTGCGTAATAAACGAGCAAGCACCTGGAGGCAGCTTGTCGGTAAAATTTCGTTTTTTTTCTTCCTTAGTTGACGGAGAAATAATAAAGTCATATTTATTTATTTATCACTTTTAGGGTGTTCACTGGAATACTTAGGCATTAGGTATATTAAAAAAATTAAATACTCATTTTTACTAATTACAATTTAATTAAATATGGTCTGGACCGGCTTCACTAATGACTAGCATTATAAACTGATAAGAGAATACAATATAACAGTGTTATTTATAATTTTATTTTGTTTTGTATGATAGCACTGTAATATTGTATTCTTTTATCATTTGATAATGCTTGTTATGAGAGAAACCGATTCTGATTGTGCGAAATAAAAGTGAATATTGTATTTTATGAAGTACTAGTGAGTATCCGGCATGCGTTGCAATGCCACTCAAAGAAAGAAAGTGTTTGTGTTTTCTTTTTCTATCTGGCGTTTGAAGTTTGTTGCCGATTGTCTATAGTACGACACACGCGCCACCTACTGTAAGTTAATTGCACGAACGTAAAACTACGAACGAACAAACATATTTTTTGTATATATAGATTTACGTATATAAAAAAACATAATTCGTTTTACATATCATATTTATACTGACACTTCTATTGTTCTACAAAAAAAAAATGTTACCATCGGTATTTTTCATTTTGAAAAAATCACAGAAACACCGATATCGCGGTTTTAGTCACGCTGGTATTGCGAATTCTTAGTTTCACTTTCCATAACTAATAGGATTTTGTAGAATTATTTACTCGCTTTTTTACGGTTTGCGTATAAATTAACGATTAAAAAAATGAGATAGTTCTCTTTATCTGTACTTAACAAACTTAGTCTATTTAAACAATAAACAGAATTTTTAAGGGCTTCTTTTTAGTTTATAAAACTATAATTTAATAAGTTTTCATTTCAACTACTAGAAATTTTCGAATGCTAATTTTGTGAAAGTAATGATATCTTTTTTTCAGTTTTATTTTCTAAGTATTCAAAACAAAGTTTTCATTAAAAAAAGTCTGTTTTTTTGCATTAAATTTCTTTTAAAAATACTAAAGAATATATTTTGTTAAACGTCGTTTAATAAAAATACTAGTGAATAAATCCATTTAAAAAAACAACTATGCGCATAAACGTTTTTCCAACAAATAATTGTAATTAGCTGAATGCATAAAAATAAATGAAACAATGGATTGGCAGTTGATTAAGCTTTCAATGGTAATTTATTGTTTTCTAATCATTGTCATTAACTTTATGCGTATCAAAATCTATTTGTGTTTATTTTAAGAAAAGGTTAAGAGATCAACGCTATCACTGTTATTACTCGTCGGCGTCTTACTCGGTTGCGGTATCCATGAGATCAAATACACATATGGATATTTCATTAATTGATTTGTCAATCGATTTATCAATCTTTGTTCAAAGGAATGAAATAGGTATTAAAGAGGTATTAAATATTGGCATTCGTTCCCAGAAGTCGTTCCCTGAAAATGAGGCATAATAACAGTGAATGTTTATTATTTGGAAATGGCCAGTTTTGAACTCTTTATTTTAACCAATTTTAAGTATACAGATTAACCAACTTCATAACAGCAATTTTTCGTATAAATCAACATAGATTTGTATACATCTTGATATTATGTCGTTTATTTATTGCTGAAGCTTGTTGAAAAAAACTAATCCTAGAAAATATAAATTCAATCAAAAAATATACCTAAAAATATAATTCACAATCATTTTCCGTTTTATAAATTATCATTTGTTTTTTAATCTATGGATGGTCATTAAGCAAAACTACTCTCTCGATCTAAAACAATTCATTGTTATTGTCTCGTCATGTTATGAAGTTAATAGATGGTTAGGTTATAATATAATACTTGCCTACCTCGTTGTAAAACTTTTGAAAGATGTTTCACGAAGAAACTTACGAAAAATAGCATAGTTGTAAGTCTCTATGTAGCAGTAAGTTGCGTAAATACCTCGCGGTCTTATATTTCTGTCACAATGATTTATTTTGTACAATCCGGAGAGACTTTAGATGCCTGCGGTGAGTATAAGCTCATACTAGAGTAGAGTACACCATGATTGTTAGAGCTATTGCTGTATAGATGAGTTTGCTTTTGAGAGTATGTACGCTCTTCGCATTAACCCTTTGAGAGACGTAGCCGCAAATGTGTGTCCAAATGTTGTGTTGATTTTTATTGAATTTTCATTATTTATTCAAATAAATAAGGATAAAAAATATATGAACCGATGATTTTGGCAGTCGAGTGATTTTGAATATTTGAATCAAATTAACAAAATAATTTTGAAAAAAAGTTTATATTTTAAACATATCGGTAGCTTTATAATATTCGATTTTATTCCTGGAATATACGTAAGTAGATTTTTATGTGCACACACATTAAATCAAAAAAGATATAGGCCTTTATTTAAAGTAATATCTTTCAGAGATTTATTAAAAAATATGAATAAATTAGTTTCCATAAATTTTTTAACCATGCGTTTTATAATTTTAAAAGATACTTACTTAAACTTGAACGATTCAAATTTAATATTGAAATTCCACCAAGCACCTTCAGTCGAAATCTTAAATAAAAATTTACTTGTTGAAATAATAATTAATATTATTTCTAAATTGACTTGTATAACATTTTTTTTATATTTTTGTGTGTAGCAAAAGTACAAATAGTCAAAATGTAAGAAAAATAAAACCTATTTCGTAAAAAATAACGCTTCAAATGGTTAAACATTTAGTTCAATCTTGCTTTTGTAGCATTAGCATGACGTTTTTTAGTCACAGCGTGTTTGTTCTTCAATTCCTCTATCAACTAAGATGTTTTATATTTCTAGTTGGTTGAATTTTATCAATTTAACAAATGCTTTAAAAAAATGACTGAAAAATTGCTCTTATTTATAAAAATCATAACCTTTACACTCACCCTTAATTCAAAATTGTTTTTTAGGCACATTCGTAATAAATAAACAATACATATAAGAATTAGAAACTGACCACTAAATTTTACTTGTGAAATAAATTAAAGTTCGCTTCAGGTTTCATTTAGGTTGAACATTTTAAATACTTTGTTTCGAAACAAACGACCCCAAAAAAATTAACATAAAATAATTGTTTTCGTGACAGGAATAAAAGAAAACTGTTTTAAATAATTCCTGATTTTTGGTTAGTTAGTTAGCTAGCTTTCGGTTTTTTGATTGATTTATTTAATTGTTATAATACCAGTCAGTCTTTTTATTGGACTGATAGTTTAAGAAACTTGATTTATTCAACACTTGCTTGATAATATATTTTTCGAAATTTCCATAAAAAAATAATGTTAACTCGTTGCAGACATAAAGAGTAAAGAGTTCAGACTAAGGAATCCAATCCCGGACCCTTTTTGTTATTTGGGGATTAACAATCTTTCAATTCCAGGATCCTGGATTATATTATTTATCATAATTTAATATTTTCACATATCTTTAATTTTAATACAAAAAATAACTGATATTACAGCTAATGACTAAGGTGGAAGATTTTTTTATTTTTATAGCTCAGTTTCTTGTAGGGATTCTGTGTAGAGACATCCCGGGACAAAAGTACCGGGAATCTAGACTGATTTTCTAATAAATTGTACATTTAAATTTAAAAAAAAAAAATTCTTGTGGTTAAGAAACCCTCAAAATGACTGATGTGTATTTAATGAAAACGGGTATAACAGGGCAGCCAAATATAACTGTAGCAAAAGTAAATTACAAAATATAAAAATAAATGTTCATACCTGACGTTGTTTTATTTACAATTTTTTTCACTATAATGCAAAGGTATCATTGTTTTAATATGACAAAAAAGGTCTAAAAGCTGTATTGTGAAGTTACAGTCATAAATTTACTTCTAATTGCGGCCGGATTCATTGATATTTTTTCAATACTTGTACCGTTATCACCCATTCTTAGTAAAAATCAACCGTAAGCATTTCATATGTACATTACAACGGAAAAACACTAATTAAAAAACATTGTATTTAAAAAACGCGATGTTTACTTGTGCTTAAATTTAAAAGGCGCTGAGTGTATTTGTTGGAGAGGATTTTTATCTTCTCGGTCTTCTCGTGGCGGCCATATGTTCCACATAGGGAGCGAACATGGCCAAAAAAAAAAAGAGTGTATGTATACATACATCCATACAAATATTTAATTTTAATAATTTTATAATTTCATTGAAGGGTAAATAAAAGTCTCGAGTCCCGGGAAGTCCCTCGACTTTGACTTTATCACGCCTCGAGTCCCGGGACTTTGAAAACCACGAGACTTCAGAATCCCTAGTTGCTTGTGATCAATTCAAGTAGAGGTCGAAAACACTGTTTCCAAGATCTACAATTAAAATCTTAAAAAATCTTATCCCGCCCTAAAAAGGAAATGATTGCAACTACTTTTTTTTAAAGAAAGAATGAAACAACCTCTATACTGAAGTCTGTTCCTTTGTACGACTGCTACAAGATATGAAAGAGATTAAGACCATAATTTATTTATTTAGCATTTAGATATTATACAAAAGTATGTATATTAAAAACTGAGATGCACTGTCGAGAAATGTTTTATTATTTAAATGCATCGCAGTAAATTGGCAAGTATTTTGATTTTTTACGTAAATCTCAAAAGCCCGGTATTAAGAAGTATTAAGAAGATTCCGGGATAACGGGATTGCTACATTTATCGAGCCTAGTAATCTATGTTTCAAAGTCGGTGCTGTCAAGAGTCTGGCTTTGTGAACTTTCTCGTGCTTAATATTTTCAACGGCAAAGCACGTGTATTGGTTTTAAACTGCCTTAATCATCACGGAAGAGAATTCGAAAGCGTTAAATATGTTTCTGGGTTGCTTCAGCCCACTGTTTAAATTTGAAAGTTAATTGAAAAAGAAATGCAATTAAATTTAATTAATGATTTGTATATCCAATATCGGCACTTTGCGTGGCTTAAAGAGACGAAAGTTTTGTGTAAGTCGAGCTTTTGATAGTTTTTTACATCAATTGGAATGATTCTATTTATAACTAAATTTGGTACAAAACGATCAAAATCTCGACCCACGCAAAAAAAGCTCTTTACATCACTTGATACGATTTTTATTTTTTATTTTACTGTTTTTCAATATATATTTTACCTCTATGACAAGCATTTGCAGACATTAAGGTTAAGTTAAGCTGAATATGCTTTTCAATACACAAAACACATGTCAAACAAATAGTGACACAAACAATGGAATGAAAAAGTTATCAGTTTGAAAGTTATATTGCGACTTTCAAGTGGCAAAATGACATTGTCAACTTTACAATGTCATTTTGATGTTGATTTACAATGACATTTGACCTGATATTTAGTTAGTATGTTTCACTTGTGCCAGTAAGCACTTTGATGTGGTAATATGATGTGAAATTTTGTAATTAGGATTTTGACTATGGTAGCTTCTCAAAGCTTTGAGACATCTACACATTAAGATTACTTAGATCTCACACTATATTGTATACCAGTGGTTCTAATGTTTTACTAAAGCTCTGTAGTTGAACTTTTTTGTTAATAACCTCATTAGTTATTATAAGTGCAAACATTATAAAAAGTGTTATTATTTGATATTTTTTCCCATATCTGCTACCTATACGAAGAAAATGGTCAAAATATGGTCTTTCCAAGATTCTCTATCCTCCTCCAGTACTTCCGTCAAGTACATCCTATGAATGGTCATCAGTGGCTTTCCATGACTTCATTAGCCAACCAGTTGGTAGAAAATACAGTTAAGAAACAGACTTTCTAGGGACATTTTTAGCACATGCCCAAGCTAGTGCCATCGTCACTTTTTTATTTTGGATGTAATAAGAGGATGGTTTTTCCGCTTTCTTATATATAAAAGTAAATAAAAAGCACATATATTAGATTATCTGTTATAAAAATTAAGCGCATTGAAAAATTATTTACTGAAAAAATTAAAATGAGCTTCAAAATAATTCAAAAAATGTTTGTATTTAAATAAAATAATTTCAAAAACAATGTCTTTAATAATACAAAATCCCTTTTAAGGTGTTCACTGTCAATACTTGGTGGAATGGCATTATAATAAAAATAATAAAAGATTTTTAGTACTTTTTCCACTTAAAATTTATTTGATCAGGACCGGTTTCGCTCCTCGCGAGCATTATCAACTGATAAGAAAAATAAATAAACAGTGCTATTTATACAAGTTAAATTGAAATAAAAAGGTGTAAGCAACTAATAACAATGAAAGGAAACGTTTTCAAAATGAGCTGTATGGCAGACAAACAAACATTGATTTTTATGTACAAGACATACTGTAAGTCAATTTTACTATGCTTATTTATAACCATCCCAAAAGTGAAAGCAAAAAGTTTGTCAAAGTTTTATTGCAATCGGACGAGCGGTGTGGCAACGCGTAAAGTACGAACAAACAATTATTCATTTTTATATATTAAATGAGTATAAAATCCTCTTTGCATGGAGTGAAGACATTGGTTCTATTTTTCAAAACTTATTAACGCCATTTCAAAAAGATTACAAGTTTTTTATATTAAAAAATATTAAAACTTTATACTTTGATATTTTTTCCCGGTAGTGTAATTTTTTCTTTTATTGAAACCACGCTTTTTGACATAAAAGCGACCAATTCAGGCTACTGTGTTTCTCAATATGACGATATACACATCCGCTGTAACCTACATATTTTTCATCCAATTGGGTGTCACGTTTCATTTTGACGTAGGTTGTCGATATATAAGTTGTATTTTTTCAAGTGAAGTCTGTCAAATGTTTTTTAAACTTTATAATGGCCTTTCAGAAAAGGTCACCAGTTAATAATACTAAAAAAATATTGAAACTTTATACTCTAATAATTTTATCCCCCCAATATGTTTTTTTAATTATTAAAGTTACTCTTTCATCAAAGTATTTTAGTATTCTTTTATTAAAGTTTTTATTTTATCTTATGCTACTGTGTTTCTCAATATAACGATATTACCCATTGGCTACAAGTTAATACATCTCATCCAATAAGGTTTCACGTTATTACTTTGGCGTTGGTTGTCGACATATTGACGCTTTACCAATATGTTCACTTGAACGTTATACATTGAAAGGCTTTTGACATTAAGTTCAATATGTGATTTTAGTTAGTCCGAATTATTAAAACCATTTATTTCCAATTTTATTGATACTATCTTGACTGAAACATCCATGTGTTATATTTCATTACCTCACTTACAATTACACCAACATCAGAATAAATCTAAGTAATTTTTAGAGGTCACTAATACCTTTTGAAAGTAAATTAATTTCAGCATATTCAAACCATTTATTATGCTGCCTACTGAATCTAAAGATAACTAATTTGCCTAACACAATAACATAACAAAAACATATTTTCATGGCTATTTTTTATTTTTCGATTCATATTTCAATTCAATTTGTTTTATTCAGGAAGGTTATCAATTGTTACTTAATTTAAGGAATAATACTTTTATATTTAAAATTAAAACGAATGATTTAAGACTTCGACTAAAAGTGCTTGGTGGAATTTCAAAATTAAATTTGAATCGTTAAAATTATGTACATTCATACGAGTTTTGTCACAAATGACCAGGGTTTTGCTCTTCGGTATCTTCAGGCGTTCAAGCGCACGGATGAACTTGAACCGACGTTTAACAAATGAATGAATGCATCGCGTTTATATTGGAAATAAATCTTTACTCACTAAGTTCAAAGCCATTGCTGGTAAAATAGATTTAACTATGGGAATGCCTACAGATTTGAATGATGAGCAATTTCAAGAATTATATCCATTTTTTTAAATATATGATTATATTTAGTTACATTTGGGGTACAAGAGTGGGGTATTTGGCAGATTCAACTGCTGATTAAAAATTGGAAAACTATTCAACCGTGCCTTGTTCATTGCTAAAATGGTCTGGAAAAACAGTTTATGCAAGTCTGTATTTGGGTGCAAAATTTTAATCCCATCTTGATCAGTGAACACGTGGTTCTTTGAAATCAAGTGGTTGGCAAAAGTAGAAGTGTCTTTTTTTAATCTAAAGGCGGCCATGTGTTCTGAATGTCTTGTTTTTAAAGTACTCGCTGTTTTTCAGATGTATAATTTTGTGCAACAAAAGCATTGCAGTTAATAAATCCCGGATTTATTTAAGTAATGTATTCTATCTTTATTGTTGACTAATAATTTGCCTAATGAGTGTTTACAATAAAAAGCTGGTCTAACACTATCAGTGAGCTATTTTTTAATTTTAAAACTTATATTACCTTAATAAATGATTTTACGCCAATACTAAAAATTCTCTATTATATGTTCTTTGACAATTTACTTTTAAATGTAAATTGCCAAGAAACTGGAAATGATCACGTTTGTTCATCGAAACAGTTTCATGAAATATCGCAAATCATAAATTTAATTCATTTGAACGTTTGATGTATTATGCATGTCAAAGCTAGTATATATATGTGATACGATACACAGCAATATTACAAACCAATAGTGTAGAAAATGTTTAGGCTTAATAACAAATGTTGAACATGCCATGAACGCATCAGCCAACATGAAATCAAATAATGAATACAAAAAAAAACTTACCTCCCTGCAGTTCAATTTTACATTTATGATTTATATTTTAGAAAAACGCACACAGAGTTAGCCGAGTAGAACAAATTGGCGATAGAATAAAATTTTGAGTTACATGTGTGTTGTTTTTATTAATATACATATATCGACTGTGGAAAGGAAAGAGGACGTAACCCACACATATAAAATTTTATAGGAGACACAAAAAACGTTTTTTGATGATTTTAGGCTAAAAGCAAATTATGAAATATACACAATCCGTGCACGGTGACTGAAAAACTGGTTTTGAAAAACTTAGCCTAAAATTAATTTAATAAATTGTTCAGGAAATTCTTTTTTTAGGTCATTTTTCCTGGTTACAATTTTCACAGGCCTTTCTTTTTCAAACTTAAAAGCTAAATTTTGATACTAATTCGGCAATTTCAGCTTCCGTCCTTTCGATAGAATGTGTGTCAAGTTGTTTATATACATCGTGATTATCGAAAAAAGCTGTTTTGGAAAAACTGAGGGTTACGTCCTTTTTCCTTTTCACAGTCGATATATATATATAATATAAATAGGATCAGGTTTTTATAGAGTGAGATCTATCTGGTGAAAATAACAGAAGTAGATATTGAAAAAATTCTCTTTGCTCTGAAACTCAAGTCCGTGAGATCCGGCATGGAAACCAACGACGTTGACCACTGTGCCATGGACCCGACAAATTAAATCAACTGGGTGTTTGTATTTTAATATTTCTTTTGAAGATTATTTATCACCTTGTAATAGTTTTACACGGATGTTTGAAATGATTAAGTTCAATAGAAAAATCTATATATTTCTATTTGTATTGATATTAAAATTCTTTTCACTAAAAACATTAAAAATAACCACCTCTATTAAAAAAAAAACGAAAAAATGTGAATTGGACTAGTTCTCTAATTAGTTAGCCAATATGCTTAATAATCAAATAAAACATCAAAGATCTTTTAAAAGGAATAATAGTTCAGACCTCAGCAACAGAATACATGTTAATACTGACTTTTAAACTATTTTTTTAAAAAAAGATCAAGACACTTATCGTTGCCTGAGAGCTATACTGGGACATTTCAAAAATCTACTGTTAAAATGCTATTTAATGTTGTGCTATATTTTAAGACGAGTTAAAGTGTGTTATCTAAAATAAAAATATATATTAAGACAGGTGTCCAACCAAAGCACTGACGTTATTAAAGGAATAGGAATCTTTCTAGCAAAAACAAAACACCTATTTTTTTAGTTACCTCAGTACAGTTCTCTGGCGAGGATATTCGGCTCGTTAATGTATTTATTTGTCTTTCGTGGGCTTAAGTTGAAACAGATTACTAAATTATCCGGGGTGAAGCGAGGCAAAGTCTTATTAATTATTACGCTATTTGCCATTCTAGCCACGAGTATTTTGTTTTTGTCCTTCAGTTAACGTTCTTAACCATCAAAAATACCCAATTAAGAAATGTTATACATAAGCAATTTCCACTAAAGGAAACATTACGTGATTAGTCAATAATAAGTATCATCTCTTCAGTAGAATACAGTGGGTAATAAGGTACAGTAAAATACATTTTTAGCCAACGGTTATAATGAAAAAGATAACGCAATTATGGAAAGCTTGTTTTGGCAGAATATTTATATAATACGGAAGTATAGTTCAATCAAATATTTTTTTATGTTAAATTTTACTAAAAGTTTACTTGAACTTACATTTTTGTTGCTAAGTTAGCGAGTCTTAATCCTGGTATGGACTCTGTGTCGGTGTCTGAAATGTCTTCAAACATTACGAACGTAATTGGCAAACCTCTAGTACATCCTTTTATCCCGTATTTATTTAAGCAGGAAAGTTGATAAACTAAATAGTAGAATAACAAAAACGCTTCTTATAAAACACATTCTGTTCAAGAGATAAGTCCATTTAGATTTTTTAGAGGATATGCTTTAAATTGACTTAGTTTAAAAAAAATGTAGAATTATTCACAATCCTGCAGCACTATAATATTGTGAACTATAATGTAACTTTAAATGTTAATTCTTGTCAATTTTATCGAAAAGATCAGGACAAGTTCCGTTAATCACGGGCATTTTCAACTGATGATGTGAAACTGGTTCTAACCTTTATAAATAAATATAGACTTAGAAATAATGTTTATTTTTAAATTTGAGCTAATGTATCTCCCGCTGTGGCTTAGTTAGTCAGAGCTTGCTCTACCGACCAGGCGGATCTGGGTTTGATTCCAGGTGAGGTCAATGTCAAATTAAGGTTTTTCAATTTACAATTTGATACCTAATACATGGATGTTTGTAATGTCAATTTACTTCGAATTGATCTCGAGTGACTTACAATAAATTATTATCGAGTTTTTCTCGTATGATCGATCTTAAACTTTTAAATATTCCACGCGTTGGCATTAGTTGTATTGCCAATTTTTTTTATTTAAAAAAACATTAAAAAAAAATTATACTTTTGTTAGAATTAGTTATTCCATGATTTTTTTTCCGTTGAACTTTTGCGGGAAATAAACAAATTGCAGTTTATATACATATAACCAGAAATTTGAATAATGCTTTATGTGTCTTGGAGTTTATGTAAATTTATTATTTACAATGTAATAATCCCATTTTTTACTTGGCTTCTTAATATAATCATAATTTTTTCAAGTCAAAAAAATATTTGCACTTTATGTACATACAATAAATGAAGGGTTAAAAGCAAAGGTAGTAAGTAATCTTGAAAAAAAATCTATCTATGAATGCAGAATCATAGAATTAAAAATTATTCAGCTTTTGAGATAATATTTAAGTAGAAAATCGTTTTTTTGTGATTCATTTCAGAAACAAATCCTCTGAGCGCACGCATCTTCGAATACAAAAAAATTCGCGTGACAAAATGTTTGCTGAGCACATTTTACGAATTCATTGTGAATCACAATATTCTAATGTAAAGTAAAACACAAAAATAAATTAAATGAATTAGTGATGCTTTCCTTAATTTTTACGTTTTTCTCAAAATGGCTTCCGTAGTAAATTGCTTTCTTTGCTTTTGACACCTTTGAATTTTTGTAATGCAATATATTGTCCTTTATTGAGATTAAATATTCGAATAGACATCTCAAAGCGATTTCATAGAAACTGATAAGTAATTAATAACCTTGCTGGAATGCTCATGGGTAAAGTCCTTTAAAATCAACTTGCCAGACATACTGAGTTATACTTTGACTCTGTCAATTTTAGTTGAATAAATTAATCTGCTAAGAATTATTTGTAATCATGCATTAAGCTTCTTTACTCAGTACGTCCTCAAAGTCTTGATCCTTATTTACCTATAAAACTAAAACAAATATGAAAATTCACTTCAAACAAGATTAATCTAACGAATCAGAATATATGATTTTCACGTGTAACTTATTCATTTTAGAGAATGTATTTATTAAAATTACGATAATTGTTTTTTATGTTTTTATGTCATACCAGCCGGTACCCATCAAACGTTGCAATGCCACTCGAAGAAAGAAAGTGTTTGTTTTAATTTCTTTTTCTGTCTGTTTGACGTTTGCTGCCGATTGTTCATGGTACGACATGGTACGACACACTTCCACGAAAGTTGCATAAACGATATGGCAGACGTACAATCATTTATTTTTATATAAAATACTTACTGTAAGCTAATTTTAATATGCCTATAACCTTTGCTCAAGTGTAAGCAAAAGTTTGTCAAAGTTTTATTGCAATCGGATGAACGGTGTGGCAACACATACAATACAAACAAACAATCACACCTAATGCACGAAACACATTTAAATGTAATGTCAAAATGTAGACCACCCGATTTGACAGATTTGAAATATTCCATTTTTAATACAAACAATCGAACGTGAAATTTGAATTGTCTGAATGCTGTTTGATCGTCAGTCAGCGGTTGAATTGTATGAACTGTATGACAGACATACAAACATTGATTTTTATATATAAGACTAACTGCTAGTTAATTTTAATTTGTTAAATGTGTACAAAAGGTTAAGCTACCAGATAAAGAATTTGATTTCGGCACCTAATCCAATTTTCGGCACCTTATTACAATTTTCAAAAAAAAAATGTAATTTACAATAGTGGTGAATTGCGGGCAGTTTTATATATAGTTTTATATATATATTATTATGATGACAACTGTATTTGTGTGAAAACAAACTACGTGTTACTCAGTTACTATACCTCTCTTTTTTCCAAAAAGAGTAGGAATATAAGGATAGAGCTAGGACAAGACTAGTGCTTAACTAATCGCTCTCGATACGCCCCGTTTATAGGATAGGATGGGTGGGAGGAGGAAATTCAAAATATCACATACGTGCATGTCTTTTTTTTTTCCATGTCCGCTCCCAATATGGAGCATATGGACTCCTAATGGAGTTTATCTCAACAGAAATGTTTCTACGAGAACTGCTTGTTACTCAGTTGCTCAACCTCTCTTTTTCCAAAGAGAGTAGGAATAAAAGGAAAGGGCAAGGACAGGACTAGTGGTTAGCTAATCGCTCTCCATACGCCCCGTTCATAGGATAGGATCGGTGGGAGGGGGGAATTCAAGACATCACATACATCCATGCCTTCGAATAGAAATTCATAAATCGACCGAAAAATTAATTAATAAAATTATCCGTACTAGGATTCAAACCCGTAACCTCCGTAACCGAAGCCATCGATGTTGACCACTCGACGGCACAGGCGGCAAAAGATTTATATATACCCAAAAAATCTTACAAAAAAGTATATGTTGTCAAAAAGTTACAAAACATAAATAAAACGAAAGAAAGATGTGATGAAGGGAATATAGCTAGCATTGATTCTGTATTTTATCACTTTTTTTTGTTTATTACGTCTGACACATTCTATTTTCTATTCGAAAATTCTTTCTCCAAAAAAGTGCCGCTTCTTCTACGTTACTTTGGCACAACACTCACAATAATATGTTAATTTAAAAAAAAATTCTAAGACGTTGCAAATATCTATGACCAAAGTAGATTTTCAATACTAAGACTAAATATTCTTTTATAGTATTGATTTTTAAGCACGATGCTCTTTTGATCAATTGTATTCCACACTTTTCCTTTCAAAATTAAATGTGTTTTTCAAGCGATTTAAGAATGTCGTAAGCATATTTTCTTTGTCATTCAAACATTATTAATATTTTTTATAAACAAAAAAAATCGCATTAGTATTTACGCATACTGTTAAAATAAGTTATTTCGATATCTAGATAAGAATAATGAATATTTTTAGGAATTATAGAAAATCGCTTAGTTGAAGATAACTTTAATAAAAAAGAACATATGCGTCATCAAAAACCACGATTTTTAAATAAATAATAGTTTAAAGTACAACTATGAAAACATTCAAAATTTTGTATTAAAATACTCAAATAATATTATACTTTATCATGTTATATCAACCTTATGCTAATGAAAATGTTTTATAATTAAAAAGAAAAAAAGAATTGTTAAATGAAGGAAAAAATCAAGGAGTAAGAAAAAGAAACATATCTACGTAAACTCCATATCGAATAAATTATATAAATCTATACCAATCAACAAAATAAAAATAGTCAGTTAAAATTTGATACTAAGATCGAAGTTGTATTTTTATAGCTATTTTATAAATAAATAGTTTTTTATTAGAAAGAAAAAGTTGTGTCAAGAATGCATGAAACTAATTCAGCGATAAACGAACCATTTCGGTAAACTCTTCTTTCATCACAGTATTTAAAAAATACTTATTTTACAGTTACCATAATTCGTTTTTCAACTTTATACAAAGATTCATTTTGAATTTTCACGATTTACCTTTTTCTTTAAGTCGTAGTTTCACAAAATTATGCAGACTTTACGTTAGAAATTTAAATAATACCTCGCGGTCTTAAATGATTTTTTAAAATGCAGCACATGGTGCCGAAAATTTAAATTCATCTAAAGAATTATCCAAGTATAGCCGTGTGCAATATTCAATTATCTGGAAAATAAGATTTTTAGAAAGTTGAAACCTGTTTACTTACAAAATAAAATAAACCAAATTTAAAGATCTATTGTCAAAATTGGCTATACAATATTCAAATTTTATTTAATTTTCTTTTCACCATCATTGTTTATAATAATATGTTTATAAGCAGTGGCGGCCGGTCAATGTAGCATTGGATCAATGCACCTATTGTGTATGCAGGGGCGTTTATACCATTAACTCATGTTAAATTCTTCATGTATTTTATTGTCAATAATAAATATTTTAGAACATTTTATTTTATTTTATTTTAGACAATAAATACATGAATAATTTAAAATGTTATGTTTGAATATTATTTCATGAAATATAACCGCTCCTGCATATACAAGGGGTACATTGATCCAATGCCACATTTACTGGCCGCCACTGTTTATAAGTAAGCTTTAGGTATTTAAGATGGAGATGAGAATGAGGCGTTGACATGCGCAATGAATTTTACAATATTATTATAGAATATCAATTGACTAATCATATCAAAATGAATAAATTCTCATATACCTATATATTATATTATATTAAAAATAAAATTCAAAGATTTTACGTCGTGGAATTTCCCTAACGTATTACTTTTTTTCAAATCGATATTTTTTTTGTTGATATGTTCGTACAAGTACCAATTAATTTTAAGTAAGATGTAATTTTAGCAGAAATTTATCTCACGTAAGTGAATTTCTTTAAATGAGCAGTCAATAATACAAAATAATTTTATATTGTGCGATAGTGTCCTTAAGCGCTTGTCTGATGTCATAAGTTGCCCGCTGTGGTCTAGTTGGTTAGAGCTTGCACTACCGATCGGATGTGTTTGGGCTTAATTACCGGTAGGGAAAATTTTAAATGTAGTTTTTTTATTTGAATTTGATACCTTAGACGTGGGTGTTTGTGATGTCAACTATTTTCCTCGAGTAGATCTCGAACAACTTATAATAATACGAATTACTTTCCGTACATAAAAGTTGTTTTAATATCTCTTTAAACATTTTACTATTGATTAGCAACGGTTATTATAAAGATATTTTACATAAGCAAATAATGACATATTTTTAGTTTCTGTATCTCAAACGTTTCCATTATTCGTCATCGTGCTAGCTTTTGGAATAAACCGGAAGTAATCTATTATCTTAGCTATTTCCTAAGCCTTCTCTGGGGCTCGGTTATTAAGCCTATATTGAATTGTCACTTTCCATTTCCGTTTTCAACAATCTTCAACAACACATTAAGTAACAAAAAATAAAATTAAAAAATAATTAATGCATACAGAAAACGAGAAGCGAAAATCATTAAAGTAAAACAAAAATATAAAACAAAATAATATTAAATTATGCAGGGTAATTAAATTTGAACCGTTAAAATTATGTACATTCACTAAAGTGCATAATTTGAACGATTTAAATTTCTCCAAGCACCTCCAGTCAAAATTTTTTGAATATTTAAAATAAAATATGTATTATATAAAGATATGAGCGCCTTAGTTTCAAAACCTACCTAAATCAACCAAAATTGTTGGCAAACTGCTGTGGGCTTTTTGGGTTTGAGTAGATTTTGAGACTAAATGCGTTTTCTCTGTATTTAGAGAGTTTTTGAAATTGAAAATGTATTGATTATGTAGATTTGTAATAGAGAACAAGTTGGCATCAAAATTTTAAGAAAATCAAATAAATGGTTTTTAGGTAGGTTTTGAAACTGGATCCTCGTGTAAGAATAACATTATTTTAATGGAATTCAATACGGATATCTTCAACTGAATGCAGAAGACGACTCTTATTGAAATTAATGACAAAATACAATATATTTGAACAAAATAATGGTTTTTTGCGCGTTGAATCGATTAGCCGTATTTTCGAGCAGTAAGCTACCCATGCATTAAATTCCGGACCATTAATGATCAATCCCGGGATCTTGAGATCTTGAAATTGTGTGAATCCCAGGATCACAAAACAAGGTTCAATATTGGACGCCCTAGTTGAACCAATGTATAAATTGCAACATGCTGAAAAAACATTAAATTTATTATTTATTCTGAAAATTCGATTCCCTTTGTAATAAAAAAATAACTAAACAGAAAAATATATACAAGAAAATGTTTAAGAATATGACATGAAAAAGAGTAATCAAAATTGCAATGCCCCGGGAAGAAATGTGTATTATAATTTTTGATTAGATTGCTGTCATGCAGAAAGAGCTGTAGAAATATGATGATCTTTGTTTTGGAATTCAAATAGAATTGATATTGACTGGTATTTTGTTTTAACATTTTGTTATAAGAATAAAAATAGTCACAATATATGAAATCAACATCACGTATAAATTTTCTTAATAAACAAGTTGTCTGTCAAATTTGATTTGACAAAACATACATTAAAAATAAAAATATATGTTTCAAGTACCTATTCCACTACGAATCGTTCGCTTGTTTTATCAACCAAGCGTAGGTTATATTGATTAGTAAGAAAACGAAATTAAACTATTTCAAACTTGTAACTCAAACATTATGTTAATTTACTCGGGAAATCCTTACCTTTTTTTGCACTTAAGCCGTTTGAAGGAAAATTCTCAAGAAAATATTTATTTAATATCACTTAAACTTTATATCATGTATCATGACAATTTGATGTATTCATTTTTTATCGTATTCTGTTTTTTACAATTCATGTGATATTTCTGATGAATTTAGTGGTATCTAAGAGTATTCAAAATAATGAAACATTATAAGTCATTTAATCTACATTACGATTTTTTTTATATAACTATTCGTTTAAAAAAGGCTAAATATACTTTCGATGGATTCGGCGGTAACTTTGTATAAGTTCATTATACGTGAAATAATCAAAGTTATTTTTATTATATATTAAGGCAAAATACTTCGGCTAACAATAGTTTGCATATTTCACATTTATGTGTCAAAAAAATATTTACGCAAAAGCTTAGTGAAATAAGAAAAGTAAAACAATTATTTTGAGTACCAAATTTCCTTTTTTTTTAGCTATTTAGAAGCTTTTATTTTATTCCATTTATTGAGTACATAGGCTCCCAACCTTTTTCGGGTTGCGACCCCTTTTTATGAAAGCCATGGGACGACTTCAATGCAATTGAAAAAGGATTTTTTTTCAATAAGGTAATTTTAGTTGATTGTAGTTTGGCGACCCCCAGAAAACCCGTCGCGACCCCCTTAGGAGTAGCGACCCATAAGTTGGGAACCCGTAATTTAGTGAATTAGAATACTTAGGGTAGAAATCTGTTTATTGAATTTTTTTAAATCCATGTCTGCCCCCAATGTGGAGCATATGGCCTTCTAATGGAGGTACCTCAACAGAAGTTTGTTTAAAACTGTTTGTTACTCAATTGCTCAACCTTTCTTATGCCCAGAAAGTAATAGGGATAGAAGGATAAGGCTATAACGGGACTAGTGGTTAGCTAATAACTCTTTCTACGCTTAGTTATTGAAGGATTGGAAAATGTGGGGGGGAAGTTTTTATATATTACAAACACCCATTGCTTCGAACGAAAATCGAAAAAAAATGCTGTTCGTACTGGGATTTGAACTCGTGAAGTCCGGCACGGAAGCCCATAACGCTAACCGCTGTGCCATAAGACCCTATATTTGAGAAATTATAATACAAACTGAGACAAAGCAGAACATATTTTTGATGAGAATGCATTTTTAATTGGTTCCGTAACACCTTACTTATCTGATAGAGGAAATAACAAAGTCAAATAATTATCTAATATATAAAAATGAATGTTTGTATGTTCGTATTTTATGCGTTGCCACACCGCTCATCCGATTGCAATAAAACTTTGACAAACTTTTTGCTTGCACTTTCGGAAAGGTTATAGTTATAGCCAAATTAACAACAGTAGGTATTATATATAAAAATCAATGTTTGTATGTCTGCCATACAGTTTATTTCGACAACGTACGCTTGCACTTGCGCGAAGGTTATATTACAATTAACTTACAGTAAGTGGCGCGTGTGCCATACCATAGACAATCGGAGGAAAACGTCAAACGTCAAACAGATTGAAAAAGAAAACATGTACTTCAATAAACACAATTAAAACACAAACACTTTCTTTCTTTGACTGGCATTGCAACGCTTGCTAGAAATCGGCTATTGCAGGCGTATGGAACCTGCGGCCTTTTGGCTACTCTGGTGCAGCCTTCTGGCCAATTCTGTAATTCTGTAAATGTATGTAAATTCGTAAATTCCTGTAATATTCTAACCGTAAAGTCCTGTTTACGGCCAAAGATTCCCATGTCAATTTTACTGCGGCCTTATGTCAAATCAGAAAAATGAATGCGTCCTTTAAAGAATTAAAGGGTCCCCCCCGGGCTAGTGTAATAAATATAATAATATGTTTTCTTTTTTACAGTTGCAGTGGTGGTTGCATTCTTCATTTGCTGGGCACCTTTTCATGCCCAGAGACTAGTGGCTATATATGGAACTAGTGATAACCACCAGGCGTCTTCACCAACAATGCACACAATATACGCTATCATGACGTACGTCTCTGGAGTGCTGTACTACATGTCCACGACTGTCAATCCTGTACTCTACCACATCATGTCGAACAAATTTAGAGAAGCTTTTAAGGTATTCCAAATTTTCATTTTACGTACATTAATAATATTTAAATACATTTTCTGCTATTTTTGTCGTTTATCAATATAATTTAGAATTTCGACTGAAGGTGCTTCATGAATTTTAACATAAAATTTTAATTGTCTGATATTTTATTTTTACATTTTTATTTTTGCATATAAACGATACAAACCGTTTGCTACGCGTCAGTTTAAGTATATTCGTGCACTTGAAATTCCTGAAGATGCCGAAATGTGAAACCCAGGTCGTTAGCGACAAATCTTATGAAAAAGTACAAAATTCAAACAATTCGTAAATATGATATTATACAAAAAATGTCCAAATTTTTTTTTCCATTACTTATAATAATTGCTAAGTAATATTTATAATAAATAATAATAAGTAAGTAATATTTATAATAAAAAAGAGTTATTACTTCACAGTTTGACGAAATAAAGCGTATATAAACTCCGTTTATATTGAAGTATTTAAAACATTATATGTATTTTAATTAATTCACTATTTTAAATAAAACTTAAGTTTTCAAATTTTATTATTACTCTATAGTAAAAAAAAGTTTGGTTCTTTCGGCAACGGCTGTGGATTTATTTAGCAAGTTTAAAATAGTAAAATGATTTGTAAGACGGCTTTTAGAGCGTTACTATAAATATTTTACACCTATATTCCTGGCAGTTTTATGCATATGTTTCGTTCTTGAGAATATGTACCGGAGTAAATAATAATGAATGACCCGCAGAACTTTTCTGTGTTAATCCATCCTCTATGATGATTATTTTATAATTAGTGGTATGTCACTAAGCATAAAACCTCATTGTATTACGTTCTGAAATAATTATAGACTCGGTACGCTATCCCTTCCAAATGTAGATTATGTAGATTATTTGTTAGAAGAATGTCACCAAGTTTTTTTCAGGCCACAGTCTTCTTTTTATGGTCATTTTGTGTTAATGAAAATGGTTTAGTTTCTGCTATTTTAGAAGGTTGCGGAATTTTATCTAATTAGAAGCTCTCTTAAAAGCTCTTAGGTTACACTGAGTAGTGGTGAACGTAACTAGGCTACCTTATTTTAAATTGAATAAGAATGTCACTAATCATTGTATATTTTTTCTTACCCATCTAAATTTTTGCATTTTATTTTAAGCATATAACATCGTTTTGTAAAGCATTGCCATTTTTGGATTTATTTTTAGATTTGAAAGATAATATATTATTTAAGCTCTCAGGTATTTTTTATCTTGACTTTAAAGATAGATAGATAAATTAATTCCAGATGGAAGTTAGTTTTATACTTTACAAATATTATGACAAGTTTATATATCATATTATTCTGTCATACGAATAAATTTATGTCTGGTAAGAATACTCATGAAAAGTTGTATCGTTGGTGTTAAATTTTCCACAAACAAAAATAATCATGCATATGTATTAACATAATATTATAAACATGTGATTTGCATCACTTTTGCCTGATACCATTTTACACGGTTTGTTTAAATTTCAACTCAGAAATGAGCGCTAACAAGCTTGTTTAATGAATAACAGTAAAATTGCCTTATTTAACATGAAGAATATTGACTTACAAAGCGGCATTTGACAATATTCATATACAAATGAATTTAAGCTCTTTTGCTTAGAGACAAAAACAGGAATGTTTTTTTTTTTTTTAAATATTTGGTATTACATCTAATTTAAATGCGCCAAATATTTAAAATTAAAAATCATACGAGATAAACATGATGATTTAAAAAAATATAAAATGCCTTTCTACCAAGGATTGACTGCAAAAACCTCAATTGTATAATGTTTAAAAAACAATTTCAATGATTTTTTTTCAGTATGTACCATTTTACTTTTATTTGAACGTTTTACGTTATGTTAAACGACACGAGCTTTTTCATAAAATGTTTCTCAGAAATGGAGCTAGCGAAATGTAAATATTGAGCATTGAGGTAATTTGGGTAGATGTTTCGTTAAATGTCACAGATATTATGTAGTACAGCGTGAAAACGAAAGTAGCAATTCGATTCATATAGCATGTTTAATATAAACATGACATTTGGTGTTATTTCCATCTAAGATAAACTTACATGGATATATTTTTAGAATTTTTTTTATTGATAATACACTACAATTTATACATTTTAAGGACAACACCAGCACAAAAAGACTCTAGGTAATTTATGAAAAGTGTTTTTAGTAGAGAATGAGTTTCACTTTAAGGACTGATGAAAAACAGTAGAATTATTAGAAATAACAATTTTGAAAGAAAAAAAAACAATTAAGAATGACAAAAATTGATTTCTACAAGTTCAGCGATAGCCTTATAAATTGCTTTACATAAAAATCTAACTAGTAAACATATATGTTATCGCATCTTTAAAAAGGATTATTTGTCACAAAAACGGATAAAAGTAGTACCACACTTCTTTTAACGCATAATGATTAAGTTGAAAAATTAAATAAATTAATAATTTTCTCGATAATATCATCAATAAAGCCCAACTTAAAAAAGATCTTGCAGTAAAATTTAAGAAAAAAACCAAACAAGTTATTAACAATTGTAATATAACGATCAGATCTAAAGATATTTATTATTTGTCTACACGGAATTCGTTATCTCCCAAATTGTACGGATTACAGAAAATTCTCTAACCTTCAATCCAAATTCGTCCCGTAGTGTCATATCTTAATGCCTCAGCTTTAACAATATCAAAAGAGCTAACTCCCTCATTCGTAGCCGTAGTGGATTCAACATGACATAAAGCGTGAATAATTATTCACGCTTTAGAATTAGAATAAGTGAAAAAACTTAAAAATTATATCATCCCCTGTAACCCCATATTAATTTCTTTTTAAGTGGTCAACGGGGAAAACGTTGACAAGAAAAAGACATACGCGGACAAAACTAGACAAAACGCTCTCAATAAGCCCCGTTCATAGGATAGGATGGGTGGGAGGGGGAATTCAAGTCATCACATACATCCACGCCTTTGAACAGAAATTCATAAATCGATTGACAAAATCAATTTATAAAACTGTCCGTACTGGGATTCAAACCCGTGCCCTACGTAGCGGTAGCCAACCATGTTGACCACTCGACCACACAGGCTGCTATATAATATTTATTAATATTTTCAATGTGGCGAACTGTATAAAGACAACTTGTGATTCACAGTTTAAAAGTTTTAAGATTCGATTCTCCTGAAGTTTTTGTTTTTTTGTTCAGTTTGTATAAAAGTTATACGCCACAATCAAACTTTTTTGTGAGAAGTTTCTAAATTTTATTTTCAATAATATCTGACTAGAAAGAAGAGGGCAAAGCTAAAGAAAAAAAATACATGATTCAAAAGTAAATAATACATAATATTATTATGTTTGAGTTTTTATTTCAATGAATTGATAGCGTACGAAGAGTCTTAAAGCATTAATAACGGCAAAACATAATCATGAGCAACAATATTAAAAAAATATTGTAAAAAAAACGAAACTTTATACTCAGTACCGTCATTAGCTTTTGGTTTTAATCAAATATTAATTTGCCTGGAAAAAAAAGGACCCAAAAAATAATGCTGCTATACCAACAATAATTTATTAATTAAAGTAGTTATTTACCCACAGCAGTTTCCCAAAGTACATTTTGTCGTATTTACTCGTGCCAGTGGCTTTTTGTTATAATTAAAAAACTTTTCTTATGCGTGGTTTCTTTATCTTATAAATCATGTGCGTAGGACACATGTATTCTTCTTTGTAATAAAAAAGAACCAAATGCATTCTTAATAAATACCATCCAGTTATCTCTAATAACACTTCTGTTATGGTACTTAAAAATATTTCCGCTATGTTGCTGGCCCTTAAAGAAGTGAAAAAACCTGTTTTAAAACCCAGGACGTAAATTATGTCTCTCCCAACCTTTTTTTGATCCTTTAATAACTGGGCGTAGCGAGAGCGATTAGTTAACCACTAGTCCTTTCGTAGATTTATCCTCCGATCTCTACTACGCTCTTTGACAAAGAGAGGTTGGGTGACTGAGTAACAAACAGTCCTCGTAGAAAAACTTGTGTTGTAATATCTCTATTAGGAGGCCATGTTTTACATTGGGAGTGGAAATGGATTGAAAAAACGATTGAACTAACTTTAAAAAATTGAAATCACTGAAAAGGAAGACACATGAATGAATAGAGTGTCAATAAATTTACTTTATTAAGAATAATATAAAATAAAACAACTTAGATTATTCCACGTATTGTGTTATAAACTGTGACACGTGTTTCGCTTCTTTCAGAGACATCCTCAGACAACGACTTTTTCAAGCAAGCATTTGAAAAAATAGTTCTCTGAGGATGCCTCTGAAGGAGGCGAAACACGTGTCACAGTTTGTAACACAATACGTCGAATAATCCAAGTTATTTTATTTTTAAATTAAAATGAACTTTCACAAAGTTACCGCCGAATCCTACTTTAGTACTTTATTAGGCTTTATACCTCGATATATAAAACGAATAATTACGCTTCATCATTTATGATGGCTAAAATGATATATTAAATCAACGTTTTTATTTTCTATTCTGTAGAAATTATATCTGAAAAAATATCTCCAATTTAACTATCAAAAAAGAGCTTTTAAATATCTGTGTAGTACTTTGATAAGTAAAAATAAAATGTGAGTATTTTTGTGCTTTTATGTACATCCACTAGACTGATAAGAGAAAATCATTGATATGCAAATTTTTCTGTCGCGCAGCAACTTTATAAAAGTTCTCATGAACCGTCTTTTAGAAATGTAAAAAATATTTCATCGACGCTATTTATTTGATGTAAGCTTCTTGGGTATCAGTGCAAGATTTATGATCTTTTCTACATTTCATACCCATACAAAATACTTTGCTTTGATTATATCTGTAAATAGTTTAAACATCTATATATATATATATTTGTGAACCTGTATTGAACAACCTTAAACGTTGCCTTTAATGTTAGAGACATTTTATATTACTTTTAGGGTGTTCACCGACAATACTTGGTGGAAAGGCACTCTATTAATAAAAAAACAATATTCCTTTGTAGTTCATTCCACTAAAAAAAATATCAGGACCGGTTTCGCTTATTGCGAGCATTGTCAACTGTTTAAAAATATAATTTAACGGTGCTATTTATACAAAAATAAATTGATCCTTACAATTCAATTACACGTTTTCTTTTTACTAAAAAAAACTGAACTAAACCTTCAACACAATTTTAAGTACGAAGAATAATAATTATACTACTAAAAGTCTCATCACTGCGGCATATTAATTGTTACCATAAATTAAATATACTGTAAAAAATCTTTATAATAAATATTATGAAAAGATTTGTCATTTAAAACAATTTCACAAATAATTTTATTTAATCAATTAAGATAATTTCTATAAGCACATTTAAAGTTAACCAATTTCTATAAATATAAAAACATTTTTTCACTTCGAGGAAATTACAGAATTAAAGATAAAAATGATAAACAAATACTCGATTCCTTACATTAAAATCGTTTCCAACATTATTTATTTACCGTGCTTCTTCAATTCTATTATATTATTCTACGAAAAATAAGAAAAAGAGAAATTTTTCTAATATTGTTTTTATAATAGTATTTTAAGAAGAAGTAAATTCCCAACAAACATTTCGGTTATTTGTAATGTCATATGACGCTTCATTTTCTTGCAAAAATATATCGCTTCCTTAATGGCTTCACCAAAGATTGCTTACCTTTTAAAATCCACAATTATAAATAACCTTAAAGTTTTTATCATATTACATTTGTTATTTGAAATGAACGAATTTACCGACAGTATTTTGTTTTTGTCTAAACACTTTCAATGCGACAGTCTCTGGGTAACTTGATCCAATATACATTTGTGTACAAATTATATAGCTTTGCTCTCGATGCTCTTGGAAATATTTAACAAAATAATAGTATATCGATGGCCATACGTTGGCAACACGTAATCAGCATTTTTTCATAAAATGAGTTATGCATATCATTTTATTTGTTTTTTCATTAAAATATTAACATTTCATAATTTACAAAAAATATTTATCATTGAAATTATTCTAAATTTGGAAACACGTAACAGAAAAAAAGGCCCACCAAACTGCCAGAAGATAGTAGAAGAGCTACATCTTTCCTACTATTTGAAAATAGGTGAGAAAAAACTTCAACATGTTTACTGCAACATTTTGTATTGAAGAGTGAACAATCCGTAACAGGATTTAAAAAATATATTACAATTATTTATAATTTTTCTATTATTATATGATAAAGTTAAATCAGCTGCATTGAATTGATTAAAACTTGACTTGGAATTGTTTCCTCGTATCATCATAATAGAAGAAACAAAATTAAAATTGTTAACTCGTTTCAAACATTCTTGTTAATAAAAAGTTTATTTAAATAATATTATGTCAACAGATTATTTTAAATATATAAAATAATTATTTTACTCCAAAGTATCTTTCATTTTCATTGATTTCCCAATACTTATTTATTTATACAGTTTTTTGGCTCTCCTGTAAAATTGAAAAAATGTCTGTGACGTGTTGTCAACGTATGGCCATCGATATTTCATAGGAGGCTTTATCTTGTATCTCTTTCCATCCTATAAATCATCAGCTATATATTACATAACACACTGTCTTTCGTTGAGTTTGTTTTATTTCAAGAGTAAAAATGTTACAAGGATGCGGAGTATGTAATGGAAAAGAAAATCCTTACATCGCGTTGTGTTACCTATGACATTTGCGTACCTTTAGGCAACGGATTTAAAAACAAGAAGATACAAAGTTTTTATGATTAACTTTATACATTATAAATGAACTGTGAACTACACGTCATTGAATAAAATGTCTTTTAATAACTCTGATATAGGTTTTGTGTTTTTATAACAATAGTGAAGTGATTATTTATCAATCTAATTAGTTTTGATGTCAAAAAGTTTCAAGATGCTTTGTTATTAAAATTTGTTTTAATTTTGAGTAAATAAATGAAGAAGGCTTTTTAAAAAATCATTAAATCTTTTAACAATAAGTCAATGGACATTTGAGGACAAATATTTATTCGTTACTAACTAATTGTTCAAAGGATATTGATAGAATTCATTCTAAAACTATACAGAAAGAGAGAATTTCTGTATAGTTTTACTTGTGATAATTTAAAATATAATTTACTTAACACCTGCACACTCCAGTTTTATCTCACCATATTTTTTTTCACTTGATATCTCTGTTATTTCACTAATTGCAAAATGAACGTTTTTTTTTAAAAGAGTCTTTTATTAAAGTGATCACAAAATTTCCATACATATATTTTACAACCGCTATCCAATTGCTTCAAATATACGCTAGTTATTCGATGAACTAATGCGACGAATTGGCTATTTAAAAACATACATTTCCATTTCTATGACTTATTAGTTAAAATATTATATCTCCGATTTTGTTAAAAAATTAGTTAAGTACTGAAATGGATTAAAAATAGTCCATAGTTTCATTTATAAAAATATTGCAACTTCAAACCTACTATATCAAATATTGTATTATACTTATTTCAATATTTTTTATCCATGCACGCTTCCAATGTGAAGCATATGACGTCCTACCGTAGGTATCTGAACAAAAGTTTTTCTACAAAAACTGTTTCTTAATCAGTCATTCAGTCTCTCCTTTTAAGAGGGAATAGAAAGGATATAAAAATATAGCTAGGACAAGACTTGTAGTAAGCTAATTGCTCACGCTACGTTCAGTTATGAAGGGTAAGAGAGAATTGTTTGATATAACAAACACCAATGCCTTCGAACGGAAATCGAGCGAAAAATGCTGTTCGTACTAGGAATCGAATCCGTGAGATTCAACATGGAAGCTCACAACTTTAACCACTACGCCATCGAACCCGCCAATATATACTATATATTATTTATACTAAACGAAAGTAAAAACTAAAATATTGTATTTGCAACTGATTTTAAGTTTTATCTGCCGCCGTGACAGAGAAAAATAGATTTATCTTGCGATTTAAATGAGACTTGCATACTTTCAAATTCAGTTTTCTCAATATTATGATTAAGAGCGATACAATGTTTTTATTTTCAGAAAAAAATATACCTTTATTTTATTTTAGTAGTACCTATCTATCAGCATGATGATATTAAGAAATAAACTAGAATTAAACTTCTACGACGTCTTGACTAAAAACCCAAAAATCACGATTCTGGCTGAGCATACCAACTCACATGCACAATGAGACTAGGTTAAATAATATGTTTATTTTAAAATTAAAATAAAACATTTCGGTAAAGATTTCATTCAAACTGATATTAATTTCATTGATTTAAAATAAAAAATAAAAAATTAAATTATTTGATAAAAGCTTTTCAAATTTTACACTTAAAATATTAAATTTCAGGATTGATTAATGGACTTTTCCTTAATTTAAAAGCGTGGCTTTTATCTCCGTGTTAAAAAATATATATATTTTTGACAAAGTAAACTTTTTCCCTTTCAAAATTCATGAACTATAATATGTACACAGACTTTTTTTATTTGATGACAAAAAATACGCGAATCGTAAGTAATTATATATAATATTGGACAACTCAGAAATGGAATCTTAGCCATTCAGGGTTTCAGGAAATTATATTTAAAAAAGGAGAACGGTATTTTATCACATTAATTAGCCCTTATTTATGTTAGTTTAATGTATATAAAATACATAAAAAATATTATTGACAAAATGTGTAGAAGTATGGTTGTTAAATTGGTAATAATTAATTTAAAAAAAACAATTTATTTTACCCCCGAATATGCCACCGAGTCAAACAAATTTATTTAAGTAGTTTTATTAAAAGCACTCGAAGGGACAAAAATGGACGTATCTCAACAGATTTTTTCTAGAAAAACTGCTTGTTGCTCAGTTGTCCAACCTCTCTTCTTTTTAAAGAAAGTAAGAATAGAAAGAATAGGGTTAATAGAGGACTATTAGTTAGCTAATCGCTATCGCTAAGCCTCATTATTTTAAAATTCTAAGTGTGGGAAGGAATTTTTAGACATCACAAACATCCATGCCTTCGAACATTAATAGATGAATAAATTGAAAAAATGATGTTCGGACAGTGATTTAAGCCCGTGAGTTCCAGCATGGAAGCCAACGATGTTGACTATTGAGCAGTAGACCTGACTTCTGAAATTAAATTATTAAAGTAGTAAAATATTTTTTTTTTATTTATTACCACTACGAGTAATTTATTAAATAGAACTTTTAAACTATTTTTAGCAAACATTTTAATTCATATTGATTATTTAAGTCAATAACTTCTACAATATATTTTTTTTAACATTATTAACACAATATTTAATTCTACGGATCAGATCATAAATTACAATTAACAACAACTGTTCAGTGTATACAAATATAGTATACATTTTTTTTACAGTTTTAAATAATGTAAAAATTTATTGTTTCACTTCTTCCAACAATTCACAAGCTTACTCGATGTATTCAATATAAAATACTGTTGATTAAAAAGCAAAAGCAAAAACCAAATATTATATAAAGTTATTTTTCCAAAAAAAATAATTTCACTCGCTTTCATATAACATTGATAACTGTGTAAGCTCATCAAACACATTATTATGAACAGTTAAAAAATTCGACAAAAATCTAAAAACCCACGACTAAAATTTCATATTTGATGATAGAATTAAACACGATTTCATATTTAAAAATAGAGGCGAAATTACAGCACACGTCAGCAAAATTATGTTTTGAAATATTGTAGGCGTATATTGTTACACTCTGATGTATGGTACATTTTTTTTTTTTTAATTATTCCGGAATAAAAAATCGTTTAAGTGAGTTACTCGTCTGAGATTTTGTTATGCTTTAGTCAAAATTAAGCTTAAGTCTGTGATGTAAATATTTGTAACAAAGAATTTTATTATTCAAATAGAAAATTGAAATATTCGAAAATAATTTAATTGTAGGCGCATTAAAGTAACTGATATAACTAATTAAAAATTGTTTGGACACAATTTATTTGTGAATCCGTATTCTTGGAAATATAATTTTATTTTAAATTTAAGCTTACCGGAAAAGGGATAAATTTTGAAAACATTTTTATGCAATAATTAAACAATAAGTATTTTCCACGAAATGACTATTTTAAATATGATACATTTATGTTTTAAAACTGACCTGCTTTGTGCTTATTATTTTACCTGTAACTTTTTGTATTGAAAATTGTTTTATTTCAATATCAATATTTTTGATATTTAAGTGCTGACTTATTAATCTGGCTGCCATCAGTCTAAAAAATATTGAAAATAGGTATATAGTTTGAAATCAGTAATACAAGCTTTGCTTTTAAAAGCTAACAATAGTTTTATCTCTAATGTGAACAATGTTAAATACAATATTGATTATACAATATTTTAAAAGCTCAACGATGCGTTAAAAATGATGTTTTATATTTTTTAAAAAATGCACTTCAAATCTTCAGACCTTAAAAGATGATTATTTTTTTACGCTGAAAGAATTACCACTCTTAAGCTATTGATTATCACGATATGCAGTAAGAGTTTTTCTTAATGAATTTTGACACAATACGTCTTTAAATATTGTAAATAAAAGTTTTTTATTCAAACTGTTAAATATATCGCTTAACAAACAAAACTTAAAACGAATTTAATTTTAATAATCCTTTTAACATCTTATTAAAATATTTTTCTTTCAAGTAAAAGTAATTAGTTATTATCAAGTCAATGCCACTGACACATCAAAGATTCTATACAGACCTTAACGACTTTAATTAATTAATGGCATACCTTTTCATTGTTTCTTGGTAGTAATCGGTATATAATTAAACCAAAGCTATCTCAAATATAGATGACAGATTACACAGCCTTCATATTATCTGAGTCAAATTTCATTATATTATGGATTAGAATCACGCTGAAGGGAAATCTCCATGGCGAATAATTTAGTTTGAGATCGCAGAATTGACAACAGTTTGATAGCTCTATCTCTGTAGTCAGCACTCGAAACGGAAATTCTAAGGAACCGGAATGCTCATATTAAAAAAAAAATGCGGACTGAGCACACTTTTTCATTACCTGGGCGGAAGTCGTGTCGTCGAAGATTACACTAAGAGGGAAAAAAGTGTCAGTTACAATTAGGGATTCTGAAGTCTCGGGGTTTTCAAAGTCCCGGGACTCGAAGCGTGATAAATTCAAAGTCCCGGGACATTCCGGGACTCGAATTTTTCATTTCCCTCTTCATTAAAATTATAATTTTATTAAAATTAAATATTTTTATGTATGTATGTATGTATTGCATACACTCGGCGCCTTTTGAAAGTACGCACTATCTAGTAAAAATCGCGTTTTTTAATACAACGTTAAATGAATTCCACCGTCAGGAGTAAATTTACTACCGTAACTTCACAATACATCTTTTAGACCTTTTATTGTCCTATTGAGACATTGGTATCTTTGTGAAATAGTGAAAAAACATTTGTACATGAAACAACATCAGGTATGAATATTTTATTTTAATATTTTGTAATTTGCTTTTGCCACAGTTATATTACAATATATAAACACATGGTATTTGAAACATGTACGAAATTATAAATCCCAAATATCTGTTTTTCTATCAGATCCCTTTTACTTAGCATACTTTAGCATACTTAATTTTGTTAAAACCCCGGGTAAGTGTCACGTCCCGACAATTTCTTGAGGCTCCCCTCTTATACCTACTTTCATTCAATACACATCAGTCCTTTTGAAGGTTTCTTAACCACAAAAATTGTTTTTTTCAAAATTAAAATGTACATGTTATTAGCACATTATAAATCACAGTCAAAATTCCCGGGACATTTTCCAAAAATGTCCCTCGTGTCTCGACAAAAAGTCTCGACACAGAATCTCTAGTTACAACGCACAGCGTTTATGATATGACAAAAATTATGAGAGGATATTTATCAGATTTTATTTTTTATTATATTTTTAAATAGCGGTCGCCAACCGGTGGTCTGTAAGAAAAATAAAATATTGTTTTTTATATACGATTGCATTTTTTTTATATACGATTGCAACGCTTCAAAAAACACGTTCTAGTCATAAAGAGTCATTTTACTGCACAAATGAAATATTATGGTGTTAACTTTTCCGGTTCTAGGCTCAAGAAATGGGACCCCAATACCCACATTTTCTTAAATATCTATTTTGATATGGGTGATACAATGTTTATAATTAAGGTATTCTTATATCATTGTTTTTTGGACCTTTTGTAGTTTATATAAATACGTGATGCGATAATGAGATAAGCGCCCGCTTATCAGCGATCGTTCGTCAGATAACTAGGCTGAAGGCGTCAGTTGAAAATAGATATTTGTACTGAAATGACGTCTTTTTTACTCGCAACTTAAAATATGATTATTTATAAATGTATGAGGAATGATGCAGAGAGATATTTGAAAGCCCTTAGATTTTTTTTTTTGAAATTCATAAGAATAAGGCCAGTAATGAGGAAACCACTGGGGTCACTAAATGATTCCCATCGGCAGAGAAGTATTTTTCTAGTCTCCGAGCCACGAGAGTTAAAAATCATCAACCAATAAGTCTCTATTATGTCAAAATCTATCAAAAATAATTTAATTCATGTACAATTGAATGAAAGTTAATATAAAACATATGTTAGAATTCTTCCACGTGTCACGGAAATTACAAACTAAGCAGATAAATATATTGCCGTTAAATCCAATTTATTTTTTATTAAAATTAATTGCAATTACCAGTTAACAGACTTTTTGAAAAAATGGCATATGCTTGTTAATTGGAAATACAATACGATGGAAAAATAAACAGTTAAACTATTAATTTTAGGGTGAAACTCAAAAACGTTGAGACGTCGTTTATGCTCTTAAGCTCCTCGTGCATATATATATAAATTTTTATTCTAATAAAATCTCATTTCAGAGGGAAAGTGTTTATATTGTATCGTTATGCAGTAATTTAATTTGATACATTAGAATTTATTGGATAAAATTTTAATGACTGAATTAAAAAAAGTAATGACGGCTAATAATGTTTTATAAAATAAAATACTCATTTGTACTAATTCCACATTTATTGAATATAATCGGGTCCGGTTTTGCCTATGAAGAGCATTATCAACTGATGAAACAATAAAATATTACAGTTTTATGTATATTAAACAAAATAAAAGTAAAAGGGAGTAACAAACAATTGGTATTGAGAGGAATTTACAATTAATTATTTTGGAATTTATAAGTAAAAAATTACAATCGATTTTTAGTTTATTGTGAAGATGCTTCTTATAGCAACGAAAAACGTGTCACACCTTGGAACACAACAAGTACCATTACAAAATAGTTAAATTATATTTTATATTGTTTATTCTTTTAGAAAAAATATTCAATTTCACAATAATACTACTCTTAAATGTAATATTAGTATGCGTATGTACGTTAACGTCTCCCAAAGGATTTTTGGAAATATTATTTCATATTATACAATATGTATTTTAAAGAATGAATCTTTTTTTGTAAATTTTAATACTTCAGAAACCTTTATTTTTCTTAAAAGTGTTAGTTTCTTGGAACCGAAAAATTATTTGTCGAATAAATACCGATCTAAAAATATGGTAAAATGTATTGTGGTGTACAATTCAAGGAAGGAGGTTTTCTTTTAAGGATTCCACCGTAAAATCTTATTGTTGCGTAAAATAACTTGAAAATGTTTTAAGCTTTAAGGTTTTTTTTTATCACTCGGAAAATGTCAACATAATTTAAAAAAAAAATATTATAAATATTTTTTATATATTTTAACCATTAAAAGAGTCTCAAAAGGCTTTTTTAAGAAGCGACACGCACGTGTCACTTTTTTCTTATAAGACAAAAGTTGTTTATTTTTTTAAATAAATTATTTGGTAATATTCATAATCTACTTTTAAAAAAGTAAGGTTTTTTTCTGATGAATCAGAACCAGTTGAAGTTATGCCTTTCCACCAAGAAATGACAGTGAACATTTTAAAAGTAAAAAAAAAATATAATTTGCATCTAATAATTAAGTGCAGTACTTTTGGCTACTAATGTTTCTCCCTTAAATAAAAATATGCAAGCGACAAAAGCACAAAGTTAAGAGGTGATTGTAATATACTTAAAAGTCACATAAAAAAGTTAAACTCTTTTGCTACTTGATTCACTTCACTTCTCATGGCCAAAATTGAGTAAATGCATGAATTTGATTAACAACCTCGAAAATCATATTTGATAACTTAGTACAATTTTACTTAGTAACTATAAAAACTTTTTACATCATTCCCCTGATACGAAGCAAACTGAGTCTAAATTGTTATTTAAAATAGTTTACCTAAAATTGTAAAAATGCTTAATTATTCCTTCTACATGAGTTTGATTTGTATTTATTATCGAATTTAGTTAAACTTATTTATTTAAAACAAATGTTGAAGAATATTGACGTCAGTTGATTTTTTTTACGATGAACGAAACCATTTTTGATCATGATTTTCTTGAATAAGTAGTACAAATTGTGTTTCATTTTTATATATTGGTTGATTGAACATTTAGGTACAATGGTTATTTAAATATTGTATGAATAAAATAGGCCAGAATAATGAATTTTGTAGCAATATAAATTACTCCTCCTACCGTTAATAACTCTTGTCTGTCCGTGAAAATAATATAACTTCGCATACGATGGCGCAATGCTTCAAGTCATAGTCACTATGCCAATATGACAATGTTTGACAAGTTTTGCTTCTGTGAGAATAGTATTTATTGGTTGAAACATGAATGCAAGTTACAGCTTCTGTTTAATTTAACGCCACCTAGACAGTAATTAACGATTTTGTGCAGCAAAGCTTGCAGGGTGGGTGTTTGTTTCCACTACGGTAATACAACGATGATTTGTTTGAGCAATTAATACATAGTGAGAAATATTAAAACTTAATTAACCGCTTGTTTTGCGTGTATTAAACGTAAATTAATTGCAGTAGTTTTACTAGAACGAGTGTATTATGCTTAAATATTATATATATTGAATTAAATCCATTAATGAATCTTTCATATTGTGTAATATATTTTAAAATCCATGTCCGCTCCCAATGTGGAGCATATGGCCTCCTAATGGAAGTTTCTCAACAGAAGTTTTTTTACGAAAACTGTTTGTTACTCAGTCGCTCAACCTATTTTTTTCAAAGTGAGTAGTAGGGAAACAGAATAAGGCTAAGACAGGACTAGTGGTTAGCTAATCGCTCTCGATACGCCTCGTTCATAGGATAGAATGGGTAGGAGGGGGTAATTCTAGACATCACATACATCCATGCCTAATTAAAATAGTTATTCAATATTATCGGAGAAGTCACAACAGAGGGGAGACAGAAGTGAACAATAAAAACGTCCAGTTAGTGCAAATGAACATTATATTAAAGTTTTATTTTTTTGTGCTTGAGATGTCCTTAAATCTTAAATTTCTTGTTGTTTTTTTAATCCTTCGTAAAAACTTATAAAAAGCGATGTTCGCGATAATGGAAAAAAATCATAATAATTATAAATATAAAGGTTTAAGACCAGTAGCTTTTAAAAGATTATTTTATTTTCTCCTTCTTATGATAAATTTGACTTTTAATTTTGATTTCTTGGAAGCTTTCCGTGGATTGAAATCTGAAATCATAAAAAAAAAGAAAAGAAACTTTTAAGCGCGTTTTTAATTAAATAGGATTTCTTGTATTCAAATATTTACATGAATGGTTAACTCTGTGAACCCTTTAAAACAGTGCTCCGCAACCTTTTCTCTCCCACGGCACACCAAAATTTTCTCCAGACTTCCGTAGCCCACTTCAAATATATATGTACATACATAAGGGTATTTGCAAAAATAGCATGAGAGAACAATTCTCAATTGTGTAATATATATTACCACCTCAGTACTACAACTAGGCAACTCTGATTTGATAATTATTTGAACAAATTATTTGATATTTTCTTCACTGAAGTAATGCGCTGCGGCACACTTAGTATCACCCCACGACACACTAGTGTTCACTTTTAGGGTGTTCACTGTCAATACTTGGTGGAAAGGCATTATATTAATAAAAACACAATAATCCTTTGTACTTCATTCCACTTTATTTAATATGTCAGGACCGGTTTCGCTCATTACGAGCATCGTCAACTGATCAATCAGTTGACGATGCTCGTAATGAGCGAAACCGGTCCTGACATATTAAATAAAGTGGAATGAAGTACAAAGGATTATTGTGTTTTTATTAACACACTAGTGTGTCGCAGCACAGCGGTTGCGGAGCAATACTTTAAAACATAAGTTTCTAATATTATATAATGTCCAAGGCATATTACATCAACAACGTACTTCGAGAAAGAATATGTTTTTACTTTATTATTTTTATCAATAAATTTAATATTAGTAAGGTTTAAGTACGAAACTTTTTTGGAATAATAATATTTTGTTTAAAATAAACAAGCCATGCGGAGTTTTATGTGTAATTTTAATAAACGAATTTGAAAGGTCAACTTTTTTTTTACGTATACCCTATTATGACTGAATAATCAAATTATTTGGTTTTCATAGCATATTTTATTTAAAAACCCACTCATGTTTACAAACGCGCTATGATAAAATTGATTGAATATTTTATTTATATCAACGTCTATTTTAATATCAAATCCCTTGATAATTTAATGAAATAAATACGCCTAATAAACAAACATTGTATTTGTTTATGTGAGACACAATTCAACCGAGTTTATTTGATCACACATTCTTCATTAAGAAATTTTAATCTTCCAAATA
Source organism: Himalopsyche anomala (assembly GCA_031772345.1). NCBI lineage: Eukaryota > Metazoa > Arthropoda > Insecta > Trichoptera > Rhyacophilidae > Himalopsyche > Himalopsyche anomala. The sequence continues at coordinate 2,479,659 of CM062828.1, forward strand.
TTGGACACTCCCACACGTTTTGTCACGATTATGCGGGTTTTGTCTTTCACCATCTTCAAGCCTTCATGTGTACGAATAAACTTAAATTTAGGAACATAAATATTTTTTTTTTAAATTTAAAATTTCGACTGAAGGTGCTTGGTGGAATTTCAATATTAAACATATATCAATTCAAGTATATACTTGCACTTAAGCGCTTGAAGATGCCGGAAGACGAAACCCAGGTCATTAGAAACAAAACATGTAGGAGTGTACAAAATTTGAACTTTCAAAAAATTATATTAAAATTACACCTAGCCCTTCAGTCAAAATCCTAAATTATGATAAATAAAAAACATATATGATAATCCTTATATAGGACTTACATTGCTTTCATTTGAAGCACTTAATTTCAAGCCCCGATATAATAGTTTACACATATATAATATCGATGGATTCGGCGGTAACTTTGTGGAAGTTCATTTTAATATAAAATACAAAATAACTTTATTTATTCCACGTATTGTGCTACAAACTGTGACACGTGTTTTGCCTCTTTCAGAGACATCTTTAGACAGACTTACTTTTACACACAGTTTTCACACAATTTCGCAAGAGATTTATGTGAAGAGAGATGGTATAAATATTAGTCAATGTCTTAGTTTTTAAAAATGCCAAAAAAATCTAAACTCCCTTAAATAATAATTGTCTTTAAAACGAATTCACTAATCTAGGTCACGCGTTAGCGGAAAACTTTCATATTTACATATAAAATTGATAACACACAGAATAAACTAAATCGTAAAATATTACTTTTTCTTATTTTTATCAAAACTACTAAAAATCGTTTATCAAGCTTTAAAACAAAACGTTTTATTTCACTTTCATGTGAGGCAACAAACGTTAAACATTTATCTTAAAGCTATATTGGACCATAAAATAGTTTTAAATGATATTGAGTGGAAATATATATTTTCAATTCGTTGATAGTGTTTTAAATAATACAGATAAATATTCTGAAAGTAATTCCGCGGTAAATTTGTAGAAATTCATTTTTAATATAAAATAAATTGTTTAGCATTGTTATTCCACTGATTGTGTGACATATTATATTTTGTACCTAGCAACTTCCTAACATCCAGTAGAAAAAATATTCTCAACATGTAATTGATTCGCCAAATATTAGAATCAATGCTTACTTTATTAACAAATAACCTTATGGCAGTTAGTCTGAAGACGCTTCTCAAAAAAGCGAAGCACGCGTCATGATTTGCAATACAATCAGTGAAATGACATAGTTAATAAATAAAATTTGATAATATAACAGTTTATTTTACTTTTTAAGTTTTTTCCTCAAGTTATTTGATTTTTACGTTTTATTTTCCTAAAAAAAAACACCTAATTCTAGGCGCTTTTTAATTTCATATACACCTTTGAGGCTCTGAATTTTATAAAAATTAATATTATTTCTTTGCTGTCTAAGACAAACATATAAAAAGCTCCTCTCAGTTAAGTAACAGTGAATCTTTTGTACAGTCAACTTCCTTTCACAAACTTTTCAAAATCTAGTCGGAATGCCTTTGATGGTAAAGTTTTTTTTGATAAACTCTCAAGTTTATTCTATCTTAAAAGCTAGTCAGTCTTTATGACACTTATGTATATTTAAGTCAAACGACTGCGTTTACAATGAATGTGATTTAAAGACATTTCAAACTTTAAAGCATTTGTTACGAAAATGATAACATATTTGCATATCGAACTTTTTATTGGTTCGACTCTTTGAAAATTTTGAGGATTAACTTTTATTGTTAATAACATTAAAAATGCACCACTTAGGCTCGATATATCGTAAATTACCGACACACTGTATAAAATATAATAGAAATATTTATATTATAATTTATTGTTTGTTGAAGAATATTTTATAACGCAATATTCATTAAAATTTAAACTAGATTCTACCGAAAACAAAATTTGTGATTGACAATTCAACTTTATATATGGATGATAATATCTCAGTTTTTCCATAGTGTTATTTATTTATAATAATATTGTATTTTAAAAAAATCGAGGGACAAGTTTTTCTTCTTGAGAACTAACTAGTTAAGACATACTGACTTATTGAGTAGAAGATACATCCAAAATTATGAGCTTGAATCCAAAGAAAGTGGATTTGGTCACAACTTTAAAACTCTTAACGAAAAAATGAATTGAATTATTTTTTGAACGAGTTCTTTTTGGATTTCATACTTTTAATAACAGGCTTTGTAGAATAAAATAAGTTTTCATTTTCAGTATAAATTGTTTAAAAAAGGTAAAATTTTAATCATTTAACCCATTTTCTGTCTAATTACTATTGAATTAGAAAATTAAAATACATATTAAATTTAGACCTTTTACAGGAAAGGTTTACTATATTAATGCTAATTATGGTTACGGGAATAAAAAGTTATCATTTCATAATTTTGAAAAAATATTTTAAAATTATTTTATCCTTAAAAAACTTTCAATTTCATAACCACAGGCCAATATTATTTTTTTATAAAATAAAACTCGCTCTACAAAAAAACGAACATAAAAAATATTGAAAGCATAATGATTTTAAATCATAAACAAATTAACAGAAAAGGATTTTCAATAATTAGAAGTTAGTGACATTCATACTTAAAACAAAATTCATTGTATTTTAATTCATTGGATATCGTCTATATATACTGGCAGAAGTCGGTTATTAACAATATTGATGAACATATTGTGTTAAATATCTTGTATTTATATCATTTTTTTTTATTCAAAAAATAAAATACTCATTTGTACATATACCATATTTATTTAATATGATCATTACAGACTTTGCTCATGAGGAGCATTATCAACTGATATTTTGTAAAAAAATCTAAAATTTTAATAAAATTTGAATTAATCGTTAGTCTCCATTATTCATTGATATTATATATTAGAAGTTATATATATTTAAATTATATTCAATTCATATGCTGTACCATTATTTGTAAATTCCTTTCGATATTATTTTTTGTTACTACCTTATAGTATGTTTTTGTTTTGAATAAACTGCAGTGTGATATAGTATTTTTTTTATCGATAATGCTCGTCATGAGCGAAACTGTTTCTGATCATATTTATTAGAAGTGCAATGAGTCAAATTTTTTTTTATGTTTTTTTAATGTACATAATACCTTTCCACAAACTATTGACAATGAAGACAATACGAGTTATCGATTCTTTGTTTGGAATAAATTATTTGGGGCAGTATTTTTTATGGGTTATTTTTATTGATGAAAATTGAAAAGTCTCTGCATGTTAATTCCTGATTTTATTGGAGTCAAATCGACAGAATTTTATGTATACTTTGATATGAAAATTGTATACATCGATCGACACAAAACATCGATGCTAGAAGCATTTATCTAAGAAGTTCAATTTATTTATTTGTTGTTTGTTCTCTGAAGCTGTTCATTTGTAACTTTCTAACTTTGAACAGTATGGTGACGAGTAAAACCAGATAACTTTCACTCATGAACTTACCAAATATTTCATTTAGCTATTTCTTTTATAAATATAAAAAAAATCTGAATAAACCTAAATCCAAACTAAAGTTGCTAACAATGGTTTTTAATAAATTTTTAATAAAAAAACCAGTGAAATAATTTCAAAGTAATAAAATCATCTCAAAGCTTTCTTGAATTGTTGTAATAATATTTACGTTGGAAAATGAGCAAAACTTTAAGTATGTAAACTAAATCGTTGTGTTAAAACCTTTGCCAGCGTTATTTTAACAGATAATGCAAAGTTTACGAAAACTAGATAAATAAAGCGAGATATTTATTTGAAAAAATAATGTTTTTTATGAAAATTCACAAAATGGCTATAATTAAAGTTTTGTTTATTTGCTGTTATATTGAAAAAAAATGAATGGGCATATTTAGTTTCACAAGATTGATCGATGGACTGAATATTATTACCTTTTTTGTAACTTTTTTGAACAATAAAGGTTCACATTTTGTATATACCCGTGTCGTTGAGATTTTTTTTTTAAATTGTTAACCCCATCATTATGTATTCTTATAATTTTTGAAAATCATGGTTCAGTTACTAGATAGTAAACAATTTTCTCTAAATAACTTTTATGGGATAACATAAAATAAAAATAAGAGTATTTCAATATTCAAGAATTATAATAAATAGCCATCGACTTATTGTATTTAACATTACATTATTTTACATTACGAAAAAAATCCAGTTATAAATTTATTGCTTTTGCAATGTAAAAAAGGGTATTTACATGTACTAAAATAAAAAGAAAAATGCATTTCCTACGTACTGTATTGAAAAATAATGCATATGGAGTTCCCGTGAACTTATTATCTCTGTGGTGATCACGTCCTTCCGTCTGCAACGATGGTAAGGGGTTACAATTTACAACTTTTCAAAGACTTTATTGGTGAAAGAGACTAGAAGAACTTAAAGCTCCATAAATTTGATATCAAAAAAAAAAAAAATGTATTCAATGTACTAAATCAAATATTTGTGACTGCAAAGCAACCTTACTAATCTGAAATTCTTATCTTTGTCTAATAATGAGGGGTTGGGAAAAAGACGTGGCAGTTTTTATAGTCATTAATTGTTGGCGATTCAATGAAAATGTTTTTTATTTTTTAATGATAAAAAGTTTGGAAAAGTATTTATTATCTTGCTATTTTAATAAAATCCATACAAATTGTTTTATGAAATCTGTTTAATAACTGCCGCTTTTGTTACAAACATTATTCTAATTTTTCAAAAATTTACATGTTGAGAAGCTTTGTGAACAAAAACTTGCTACTAGGTATTTACAAAATTGCTAGCTCTAGACCATGGGTGGCCAACCTTTTCAGCAGCCGGACCAGATTTTAGAAATGAGATTTCCTACTGGGCCGTACAACAAAATTTCATTTATTATTCAAAGCAAACAATAACTATATTTTTTTAAGAAGATATAACAAAAATGAGAATCAAACATATTTATTAGATTAGAGTTAGGCAATACAAAAATAATAATAAAAAATAAACAAAATATAATAAATTTTAGGGAGACGTCTGATTTTGTTTTTAAGAATTAAGTGCATCAATGTTAATAGCGATTGATGCTGTTGCTACACGTAAACAGTTTTCCATTTGCTCATCAGTGATTTGTGTTTCATTTGAGATTTAATATGCTTCATTTGACTAAAAAGCTGTTCACACGTGTGTTTCCAAATAGCGTAATCATCGATAGAGCATGTTTGTAAAATGCAGGTTATTTCTCCTTGCCAAATATGTTTTGTAAAACTCTTCCAAGCCAACCTGATTGAATTTCTCCTTTAACTCTGCATAACGACACATTTCACAATGTTCCATTTGTAAAATTCCGAACTTTAAATTATTATATGAGATATGATACAAACTACGCACGTTGAAATGTTCTTTTAGTGGTTTTATGTAAACTTAAAGAAAAAAATGTGCATATGCTCCACGGGCCGCGGGTTGGCCACCTTTGTTCTAGACGATGATATAATAACTAACTCACTTCCGACAAAACATGAGAGACTGCCGTCATTGTTTCCAGATCCCTCAAATTTATTCATCGATATAATGCAGGCTAGCTCTGCAGATATTAAATTGAATATCCTGTTCAAACATAATAAATACAAAGCACACAATCGTAAAATAGCTTTATCGGATTATTCAAATAACCTTAGTTGTATGTCAAGTAAGTTCTACGCACCCATACTCTAAAACTGTGTTATACTTTGTAATTTATTTCACTTTATTTTAAAGGTCAGAACCGGTTCGATCATTGCGAGCATTGTCAACTGAAGTTGACCCTTAAGTTGAAGTTGATCAGTTGACAATGCTCGCAATGAGCGAAACCAATCCTGACCTTTAAAATAAAGTATAATAAAGTACAAAGGAATATTGTGTGTTTATATATGAAAGTCAATTGGTGATAATTGTACCTCTAAATGAAATAAATCATAAAGAATTTAATACCTGAGATCGCAGAGTTCTTTCAATTGAATTTCATATAGCTCAAACACCTTATTTTGGGTATCAATGCAGTCAGTATCCAAATCTATCATCTAAATTAAGCACACCATTTGAGCTGCACTTTAGAAATCCGTATAAATAGCAAAGCAAGCAATTCCAGTCAGATAATACCTCTTACTCACGTCAGATTTTGTAAGATAGTTTCAATAATAATATGCTAAATATATGCATAACCTAATTTGAATTTGTAGATATGAATTTAAACCAAAGTTTGAAATCCATCTAGCCTAGATCCAAGTCGTTCAGTTCAATACGAATGGTTTTAAGTAATCACCGTGATGAATAATTGAATAAATACTTGAACTTTCTTTGTTCACTATAAAATAGCATTGAAGTTTTCATAACATTTGAATACTGTTATGCACTGCTTCTGTTTCAAGTCATACATAAAATGCAAATACATCCTCCATTCTGTCGCGTGTTGTATATTTTGTTATGTTTTTGTCTCCCTTGGTTTGACATACAGGAGAGATATAAATTAGTTAAAGTAATTGTGAATTTGTGGAAACATATCACAACATCACTACAAATCTAAAACTATTCTAAAAACCATAGGCGTCTATTTATTCCTGTTTTGATTAAACAGATGTGTAAAGCCAACATAAAATTAGTAATTATTTATTAATTTTCCATTACGGTATTAATGAACAATTATATAGAAATTTATTGACTCCACCAATTTAAATATTTATATTCTTTAAGAGTAATAATAACAATTATCCAATTTCATAGGATTCTTTAACACTCAAGTACTGAAACATCGAAAATAGAATCGAGAAGCAACGGGGTACAAAGCGACTCCAGAAAAAAAATGCGTAATATTTGCATTGCGTTGCGTTCATTGAAGATTACAATAAATATCAGATATACATTATTGGTATTTTACTAATGGTTAAAATAAGATGAATTCTGCAACGTGAATGCACCCCATAGAAATTCGAAGATTAAAGATATCATAAAGTTTAGTGAAATCAGTTATAATAAGGTATACAAATCTTAATATTTAGTTCTACTAGAATTGTATTAATTTATGCCATTGTCAGAACTATACACCGTTAAGTCGAAATAACTATTAAAGAATTCTTTTGTTTCTTGTAAAACTAATTATTTAAAACCATAAAACATGACTTTATTTATATATTACATAACCATTGACAAAATCAATATTTAAAACTACATATTCTTCTGAAATGAGCGAAATAATTATTAAAATGATGGAACATCGTACTTCTGGAACACGAAAGTCTTAACTCCACATACTATTACAATTGACAGAATAATGTATTAAAAGAAATTTGAAATTTAAATACAGTTTTTTTTAAATATAAGCGAGTTTCTTAAGGCCAAGGATATTATACAATAATTATAAGAACTCACAAAAACTTATTTTTAGACTAAATAAATAACTCGTAAAATGAAAAACCTTATGCAATAAAAATATTCATTTTATAACCTTTAAAATATTATACTTTCAAAATAATAAACGCTAATCAAGATGCTGAAATAAATTCATACTTAACCACAGTTTACTTTATCAAGTCAAACTTCTGCAGAAGAATTCATTCCTTCCCATATTATTTTGAGAACAACAACAGCAACCAATAAGGTAGCTGGTAATTTTATTAAAAAGTTTAATGAAATTCTTCGGTAATTAAAAAAAATCGCGAAGGCAAAAAAAGAGGCTCATGATATTAAAAAAAAAAATTAAAATGTGATACACAAAATAACAAGTAGATTTTTTATTAAATTTTTGACGTGATGTAATCGAAACAACTTTTGAGAGTGTCAGTATATTTTTTTAATTTCCAAAAATTGAAAATAATATATTTTTTTTATTTTTTTCTTCTTTGTCTCTTTAGTTTGCTTTTCATGTCCATTTATCTCGTTTCGGTATTGATAACTTAAATGCAAAGATAGTTTTTCAATTAAATGTCACATTTATTAAAAATAAATGTTTTTTTTTGTAGAATAAGATACAATGAATAAATAGTAACTGAATTGTTTTGGGATAATTTAACTATTCAAATTGAAGTTCTTCCAGTTAAGATTCCTAATTATTCAATTGTATTAAAATTAGTTGTAATGGTGGTACGATGAAGGCTCGATTAATAGAAACGCAGGCTTTTCTTTTCAGGAAACGCTTGCGCGGTGGTGCGGGGCGGCGGAGCGTGGAGCGGCGGGCAGGGGCTTCAGGGACTACTCGGTGCTGTCGAGGTCAAACCAACGACACACTGGAATCGGAGTCACTGGACCGGACAGCTCCGATTATTCTGGTAATATTTTTATTATTGATCTATTCTAAACTGTAATTTATCTATTTTTCACTGTAATGTCTCGGTCTTACTCTATAATATATCTTGTAAAACTTTCAAATACTTTTTAATTAGGCAGTCTCAGCTTTTATCTTCAGATAGTACCATTTAATATATTTGTTTTTTAGGTTCAGTGTGATACATTTCAATTCAACTTTTGTGTAGTCTTTTATTAGTTCTTAACAGTCAATATATTGTCATAAAAATATATTTAATTATTAACCAATTGAAATAAAGTCGAAACAAATTTTGAATAATTCTTTTGTGAGATTAATTATTTTTAGTGTGTGCATAAAAAGTGCCAAAGAGCATTAAATTAATACATGACTTTGTAAAAATCTGAACTGCAGTTCTAAAGTAAAATAAAAATTATATCGTTGCAACTCGATTTTCTGTAAATATTAAAAAGTTTAATTCGATAATATCTTTACTATTCTATTCCTACATGTGTGTTTTTTGTAAATTAAACATTAATTTTGCGAGGTAATTGACAATCATTGTTTGATAAATATAAAATTTATTATTCACATACAAATCATTAAAATAATCAAAAATATTTAATATTTACGATGTGCCAGTAGATATACAAATTGTTCTGTATGCGCCTTTCCCTTATATTCTTAATTCACTTATTTCGATATCTTCTTAAATTTCCTTATATTTTTAATACATTTAGTTGTTTGTGAAAGTTCATTTTTAATATAAAATTAATCTTCGAATATTTAAGAATTCTCGTTCTATTATTTATTACACATTAATCATGCTTAATGAAATTCACAAAAAGTTCAATTAACATATTTTTTTGATAAAGATTTAAGAGATCATGTTAGTTATACTTGTCCACCAAAAAACTTATTTTGATTATAATAATCACCTTTACACTTCGATTCACAGTATAATTTAATATTTATGTGATTATTCAATCAAAAATACAATGTATTTTTAGTTATTGAAAGAATTCAAAAATGAAAAATATTTTCTTAATTTAATTTACACCAACTTGAAGGAGTCCCTTATAATGATTGTGATAAAGAATTTTTTACTTTTTGAGTCTTTCATATTTAATTATTTCTATTATAATATTTTCAAGTTATCGTTGCAGTATGTTTTGAACTATTCTATATTAAGATCATATTTTTATGTATATCATAGTAGTGAGTGAGAAGATCAGTTAAAACTTATTTATACATTAAATATACGCATAAATGTATGTTGTACATTATTCGAAACATTGTTTGTCTGTAATTATAACGAAGTAAGCAACTGAAAACACCCACAGTACTTCCTAAAACAATACGACCGTCACAGAAGGCTTTCTATGGCGTAGGTGTTATTTTATTAAGATGTTCCCAAGCGCTGCTCAAATGACGAACTACAAATTTAGATATATTGTATGATTATAATATAAATTAAATATGATAACTCGCAAAGGTCATATCACAAATTTTAACAAGAGTTTTGCTTCGATGAGAAGCATCTCATTCAAACTATAGCAAAGTAAATAACGAACAAACTAAATTCTGGTTTTAATTAACTTATAAAACAAAAATAAAGCTAGTTCATTTTTACTTAATACAAAATTATATATGATAACTTTGTTACTCCACCTATTGCGTTACCAATTTTGACACTTGTCCCGCTTCATAAAGAAACATCAGCATACAGAACATCGCAAGGTTTATGAATAAAATAAAAAAATATTATAATTTTGACGTATAAATTAAGAAATATAACATTTTTTTCTTTGTACTGGTCGCAAGGAGGGGTACTAATTACAATTTAACCAATTCTATGAGGAAAGTAAATCTCAAAAGAAATAAATCTTTCAATAGAGACCGCCTGTCCTTCTTAAAACATTTATAACAACTGTGTGATTTTTAGTATGGTTAAACACGTGTTACAATAGGAAGAAAATCATTCGTGTAAGCCTTTTTTCCTGGTTGTAATTTTCACCACTTTTCTATTTCCAAATTTTGCATTTGCAACATACATCAATTTGATTGAGTATGTATAAAGTTGTATTGTTGTTATAAAAACAAAAGCTTTTGTTTGCCTTTTTACAGTCGATATGTATACAAATCGGTCATTAATATTATGTTTAAAATTCTTTATTATTTGATTATTCAGATATTGGAGATACTTCATTGCTGGTATGAAAATTATGGTTTGAGTGGAAGTATAAAAACATTTTTTTCTCTGTTTTGTCAATAAATAAATAGTTTACATTGGATGAAACAGTATAACACTTGTACAGATATAATTTTTGAGTTTGTCTTAGGTATAAACCAATTTTTCAAAAAAAAATAATGAAGTTACACTGCTACTATTTTATGAACAAGTGATTTTGCAATTTAGAGTATTTTTTATTATTATTATTACAATTATAATAATATGAAAATACTTAGTATAAAAACTGGCTTTGCCCGTGGCTTATAGATTACCTCTTTATTCTTGAAATTACATTTAAAATATGATAAAAATAAATAAATATATATTTGGCAGTTTTTTAACGAAATTTTATTTCACTGCATTATTTGTGATCTACAACATACAATTTAATGACAATGAATACATTCACCATGCGAGATACAATAATATCTTTGAACATAAAACAACACTATATTTGTATTCAAAGAGTTCTTTTTTTATATTGGTAACAAAGAACTACTGATAATAAAAAAGTATTTATATTACACTGAAAAAGCTTAGTTTGCTAAAACTTTGAATTGGAGAAATATACAAAACACCATTAATGAAATATGTCAAATTTTCTTTGAAATGAAATAATCAATCAAAAACCCATTAACTGTTAGCTTATTTTTTTCAGTTTTTTAAGTTTCTCGGTGGTAGTAGTAAATCTTAAATTGATCGAATATTTCGTTTTGTCACGTATTCAAGCAGTCTATACACATAAAATATTATATTGCAAAAATGTGCAATATGTCATTATATGATTTTTAGAGCAGCTTTGAAAATATGAATATGGGAGAATGAATATAAACGTAAATAAATAAATATAAATAGATGTTTATTTCATTCAGCAACACATACATCAAAATTTATTTTATTGAATTTTATTTTTATTTATAACTTTTCACATCGAAATAAAAAAGCAATGTCGTTATCAAAGTACATTTAAATAAAAACGTTTTTCAATGCATTGTAATGGCTTAAATATATTTTTTTATTTGTGATTAATATCAATCGAGAAAACGCAATAGGAAAATAACAGTGGAGATTGTCATAGGTATTTAAAATGATTATTTTTTTATCAAATATGCCGTTCAGTACATTAGCATTATCTTTGTTTTCTTAATGACAATGAAATGCACACAATCAGTTGTCGCATTAATAACCATTATGTTATCTTGAAACAGAAACTAAAATATTGTTGGAAATCCTAAGAAAACGTTTTTAATCAGTCAGTCAGCCAATTTTAGCTAGGGGCTAAAATTAAATTTTACTCTAAGCGTATTCGTACATTTTTGACAAAATTCTGTTAAACAATTACTACAACCATTTTTGTTTCTTCTTTTATCGATTGATTACATTTAAATATAATATTATCCTGAATAAAACAGCTAAATGCTTTATGCTCATTATACGTTCAGCATTCGTGCATTTAACTTTAATATTTTCTGTATTTTATTCAAAATACATATAGCACCCAAAATGGTAAAAGTTTTTAAGCTCCCAAAATCGCTCCGGGAAATATTCGCACATTTTCAACCTTCGTAACTCATCATTCTTTTAGCCATCATACTTGTAAAACAATATGATAAATTTTAAACAAGCATAAAACAACCAACCAGAGCAAAACTCTGACGTTAATTAGTTTGGAATTTTATGAAACTTTTTTACAACATTTTTGTTTGCCTACGCATATAAAATATACGAGTGAGTCAATTTTGTTGATTTCTGAAGTAAAGAACGCTCAAAGTTTCCATAAAAGCTCATGTGTAAAGGTGTATGGTTTATAAAAAAATCTTTAAAGAAAATATAATGTTTTTCAGAATTATGAAATTTAACCTTAAACAATCAAAAAAAAAAAATATTTTTCATTTATAAAAATAAACTCAATTAGAAAATGAAATTTTAATGTTTTCGATGGATTTGGCGAGTAACTTGGTGGATGTTTGTTTTTAATATATATTGATTTTACTCCTCTCTGCTCTCGGTGTTTTCGTAGTATATATACTAAATTGTTAGGTTAAAAAAGTATTAGGTATCTAAAAAAATAAAAAAAGACACTGATTATACATTTTACTGCATTTATTTTATTCATTCATTGTCGATTTGGTTATTAATTCACTCTTGCAAATTTTACAACATTGTATTCGTAAATACTTATAGGTGAATTTCATCAACCGATCCTGAAATCCGAAAGCATAAAATGAATAATATGGCCCTTGCTACGAATAAATTTGGGATATTTTACCCCGTTCGCTTCATTTTCCATAAAGCCTCTTTTGTGGTCAAGGGTTGCGATCAAAAACCCGGCAATAAACGTTCCGATAACTCTTCAGAAATATATCAGTGAAAAGCAAAACTATTTTTATGGTCGAATTCAAAACAATTTTCCCAATAATTACGAGAGCAAATAAGTTTCTACATAACATAATGTAAAAACGAATGTTTAAATATAAAATAAAAATAACTTTGATTATTCTACGTATTATGTTACAAAATGTGACACGTGTTTCGCCTCTTTCAGAGGCATCCTCAGACAACTACTTTCGCAAATGTTTGCTTAAGTACGAATGATTTTAATTTTACTATTCTGATATATTATCGTATTATATAGAAAAGTCTAGCGCATTTTGCAATTGCAATTCCAATATTTTTTTCTATCGCTCTCGCAATGCCTATTTTTAGGTCAGGATGAGTAGGAAGGAATTTAAGAGATCACATATATTCATGCTTTTGGACAGAAATCTATAGATAAATTGAAAACCAATTTATAAAAACTGGAACGAACCCGTGACCTCCGTAACCATAGCCAAAGACATTGACCACTCGACCACGTAGGCCGGTAGCCATATCTTTCTATCCCCATGCTCATTGAAAAAGCAAAAAAATGAGCAACTGATTATAAAAAATATCATTTAACAGTTTTACTCGACTTTGTTTTTGAATAAGTCTTGAGGGTGTTTAAATATATGAAATTACCAAATTAATTACTGAAAATTCAATTAAAAAAACACTAAAACAAGTTATTTAATATGGAAATGAGGGTTGTGATTTGAATTTCTAAAATAATTAAGTCTTCACATCTAAATTTCCCCCCCCCCGTTTCAATGAGAAATATAATTACTAAAAATAACAATAAGTTATTTATGTCACGTAGGGATTCCACTAAATTTAATGAGAAAACCTTGTATCCTCGAAGCGATCAGAGATTTGAGAAGTGCTCTATCAAATTATCGGAAAGGGTCTATAATGCTTCGTACCCATTTGGTATATTAACTGGTAAGGTTGTAGGTCAAGTCTTCATACATATTCACAAAAGAGTTTGATTTGAAGAAATTCCGGTCTCGATTTTCAATCAAAAAATCAATTTGTTTTTTTAATTGATCCTAAAAAAATTTTGAACATTATTTTTTTTGATTATGAATTTATTAAAAGTTACTTAAGTTTTGCTTAATAAATTGCAGATGGGGAATATTTAATGCGGTCATAGAATTGCACCTTTTTTAATGATGCTTTTCTGCGTGAAAATGCTATAAATTCTTGATTTGTACCTTTTTTTGCAGTGTCGAAATCGAAGGGAAAACATGAATTGTTCGCTTATTGAGACCTTCGATCAGAATTTTTTACGCCCCAGAAAATGCGGTGACATTTTCACGTTATATACGCTTTTCCTACTTACTCAGCGATTCAAGCAATTCTCCCCCTTTTATTTATGAAACGTACCGTTTATTGTCTTTTTCGTTTCGCATATATTTTCACCAGAAAAATAATAACACCCATTTTCCTCAAGAGTCATTGAACTTCATTTTTAAAATTGCATAAAAAAATACTTTATTTTATATATAATAGATGATTATTTTATTGGTTTTGTTTTTTGAAATGCTTATTTTTTTCTTATAAAATATTATATAAATATTTATTCAGGAAAATCTGTAGCCCAATGGTCAACGTCATTATGTTACGTTATAGTTATAAATTATAACGAAAACATGTCTTTGGCGTCTAAAATTTTCCTCTTATCCATTTTATTCTGGTAACAAGCCGCCTGTGTGGTCGAGTGGTCAACATCGTTGGCTACCGCTACGAAGGGCACGGGTTCGAATTCCAGTACGGGCAGTTTTATAAATTTACTTTTCAATCGATTTATGAATTTCTGTTCGAAGGCATGGATGTATGTGATGTCTTCAATTCCCCACTCCCACCCATCCTATCCTATGAACGGGCGTATCGAGAGCGATTAACTTACCACTAGTCCTGTCCTAGCCCTTTCCTTTTATTCCTACTCTCTTTGGAAAAAGAGAGGTTGAGCAACTGACTACTGAGTAACAAGCAGATATTGTAGAAACATTTCTGTTGAGATAAACTCCATTAAGAGTCCATATGCTCCATATTGGGAGCGGACATGGGAAAAAAAAACAAAGCGAAGTGAGAGCAGTTTAGCTTACAAATTTATCGTAAAACAAAATATGTAGAGATAAGTTATATTATAAGCTCAAATTCTCAACATTAAAGTGGAAATGGTTAAAAAAT
Organism: Himalopsyche anomala; assembly: GCA_031772345.1. NCBI lineage: Eukaryota > Metazoa > Arthropoda > Insecta > Trichoptera > Rhyacophilidae > Himalopsyche > Himalopsyche anomala. Next base: position 2,494,757 of record CM062828.1, read on the forward strand.
AAAGATAAAAAACTTCTATCAATAATAATAATTTACAAATACTACAAATGTAAATAAAATGAAGAAATCTTGGTTAAAAATGAATCCATCGCATTTTTGTTATATTCTTTTATATTGAGGCTTTAAAAAATAAAAACAAAAGATCCAACGAGAAAATATGGTGATACACTAAATTATAGGCAAAATAAACATCAAATAGGAACTGGAGGTATATTTAATCGAGTTTGTTTGGAGATTCAAAGTCAAAAACGTTAATCACGTATTTAAGTTACTTTAATACATAATTAATTTCTGCGCACTCTTTAATCTAATTTAATTATCTTAAGTTCAAAAAAATAAATATGAAAAATGGCTTCTAAATTACATGAAAATATATTTTTTTTTTTGTTAAAAATAATTATGATTTGTGTAATAATCACACAATAATTATTATGTCAGATACCATAATTATTATTTTACCTGACAAAATACTTAAAACTCATAATTTAAAAGTATTAAAATTAACGTAACCGTCTAGCAGGTTTTAAATATATTCAAAAATAAAACACTCTTTTTTACTAATACCACATTAATTAAATATAATTAGGACCGGTTTCACTCATATTCAATTAATGAAGAATTAAAACAAAAGAGTGTTCTTTTAAATATATAATGCCTTCCCACTAAGTATTGACAGTGAACATGTATGGAGTTGTACCAAATGAATGCAAATTCAACAAATAAAATTTAAAAAAATACTCATTCTTCAATCGAATTTATAGCCAATTCAATAAATATAATCAAAAAGGTAATTGACAGAAGCTGGCTATGTTATGTATACTCAATACCATACCATACTATGTTTTATTCTGTATGACGTTCTATTTTCAAATGTCCTTCGTGCATTAGAATAAAAAAATGAAGTATGAAACTTCAGTAGAATAAGAAAACAATTGCAACCTGTCACATTCTCACGATTTTCGTATTAATTATAAGATTGATTTATTGATTTATAAAGTGTAATATATTGTTATCTAAATAAAATTGAACCAACACATAAAAGTGTTTTAGTAAAAACAATAAACATAACATAAAAATTGGTGTCAGAAGTGAGGATATGTGCTAAAATAACGTTAAGAAATTTATGGTGACAATAAATTAACGGTGAATAAAATTCTTAAAAAATTAGCACGAATCAAATACACGAATAAAATAAATCTAATATAATAAAAGTACATCGATTAAATCGAACGGAAATTATAATAAATCAAAATATAATAATAATAAAAAACTAGAAAAAGACTAAATCTTCAAATTCAAATTCTACGAAATCTATTATCGAAAATCTTCTACGTCGATATATCTACAAAATCTACTATTGAATCTTCAACTTCTACATGGTGAAAATAAATTCTGCGAAATCCATCATCGAATATTCAAACTACATCTTCTTGCCGACTTCAACTACATTTTCTTTGCCGACTTCAATTACATTTTCTTTGCCGATTCTACATTCAACTACAAGAAAAATCTGCAAGCTGCCAACAACCTATTTCAACGACTACTAGAACCAAATTCATCTTCAAGTCAACGTTTGTTTAAACTTTATGCAATATATTATTTATCATATTTTGTGAGTAACTTTTGTAACAATTTTTCTTACTCAATCTATACACTTTCACACCAAAATGCCTGCACTCACTATCGATACATTGATGAAGTTTGTTTCGACATTTGACGGAGAGAAAAGAAATCTGTATCCTTTTATTAAAGATTGCGATACTGCATACGAACTATGCTCAGAGCAACAGAAAAACATACTTATAAAATATATGATTCATTGCGTCGTAGGAAATGCCAAATACACAATTGCCAATTATAATTTTAAAAACTATGCCGAATTCAAATCATTTCTAATAAATACCTACGGTGAAAATAAACACACATCTCAGTTAGAACTGGAATTAAGAAATTGTAAACAAAACTTTAACGAACCGGTAATAAAATTTATACAAAGAGTTGAAAATTGCACTAACAATTTTATCGCAGCTGTTCGATTTTCGAACAAGGACGATGAAGAATTGAAAGGGAGAATAAAACAAATTGAAGACAGCGCTCTTAATACATTAATTTTAGGTATGACCAGTCAACTTTCAACAGTAGTCAGGCTTTCAAAACCCAAAAATTTTATTGAGGCAAAAAATATCGCAATTGAAGAAGAAAAGTTTTATAATGCAGTTAGGGAAATGAACTCTAACCCAAATAAGATCAATCATAATTATTTCACCAAACAATCAAAGCCACACTCTCTAAATTCAGAACATAATCAATTTGACAGTAATCTTACATCTCAATACAATTCAAAATTTTGTAGATATTGCAAAAAATCAGGACATATCTTAGAAGAATGTCGGAAGAGGCAATTCAACAACAACGTAAAAAATCAATATTATCAAAATCCTTCAAATAATAACTCACAAACTAATCAAACTCTCAGTAATTCTAAAAACTTCCAACCTCCTAATAATTCAGAAAATCGTCAAATAACTCGGAATGTGCAAACTATTCAGGCAGAATATTTAAATTCAACAAATAATGATCAATCTCAACAACGATTGCAAAATGAATTGCAATTATCTTACTCTAATACTAATTCTAATGCATTTTCTCGAATCGAAAATCAAATTTTAAATACCATGACCTCTCAAACTTTTTCGTATGACAACTTCCTAGAAAAACAAAATGAAACATTTAACGTTAAATTTTATGAAATAGATGAATCTCTTCTTAATCAAAAGCAATCTATAGCACATTGTATTTCTAACGACAAATTGATGTCTAAAGGAATAGCTTTAGAAATAAGTTCAATGATCTCTAATTATGACGAATTATTAAATACACACTCTAAAGTAGGAGACGTATTAAAATCAACAGAAAATAAAAATAATGTTTACCATTTAATAACGAAACAAAACTTTTGGAAAAAATCAAATTACTTTTCTATCTTTCAAGCATTATGTAACTTAAAAAATATTCTACATAGTGATAAAGAAACAAATATCTCTTTTCCACGCCTTGATAGTGGTTTAGACAACTTAAATTGGGAAAAGATAAAGAAAATTATCCAATATGTTTTTCACAACTCAAACATAAATATAACGATCTGTCATAACAAAATAATTAATCCTCATCACGACGAAATACCACAAATACTTAAAGAGTATCATGACTCTCCTATAAGCGGACATTCAGGATATCATAAAACTTTAAATCGTTTGCGACTCAAATATAAATGGACTAATATGCAAAAAGACGTTAAAACATATATCAGGCAATGTGAATCTTGCCAGAAAAACAAAATATATCAAAATTTAAAACAACCCATAGAAATAACTACGACTAGCGGGAAACCGTTTGAACGTATTGCCTTAGATATAGTAGGTCCATTACCTTTAACCGAAAATGGAAATAAATATATTTTAACTCTTCAAGACGATCTTACAAAATATTCTCAATGTTACCCTATTCCTAATCATGAAGCAATGACGATTGCAGCTCAATTAACTAAAAATTTCATTTGTCAATTTGGCATCCCTGAAAAAATTCTTACCGATCAAGGAAAAGATTTTACTTCAAACATACTTAAAGAAGTAGCCAAACTTTTAAAAATCGAACAAATCCAAACCAGTGCGTATTCTCCTACTAGTAATGGTGCGCTAGAGCGTAGCCATGCTACTCTAGCCGACTATCTAAAACATTACATATCTCCAAGTCAAACCGATTGGGACGAATGGTTACCTTTTGCTATGTTAAGCTATAACACTACTCCACACACTGCTACAAAATGTACACCTTTCGAATTAGTTTACGGAAACTCACCTAAACTACCAACAGCTATAATAATACCCGAATTTAAATATACATACGATTCGTTTTTAGACAATTTTAAGCTCAAATCAACCAAATCACACGAAATAGCTAGAAAGAATCTAGTTGAAAGAAAAGAAGACACACAATTAAGGCATAACAAAAATAAAACCTTACGAAAATTTAAAATCGGTGATAAAATATATTTAACAAATAATGCTACTAAACTAAATAAATCTAAAAAATTATCTCCTAACTTCCAAGGTCCGTACGAAATCATAAAAGTCAACAGTCCTCTTAATATTACTATTAAAGTAAAAAATAAATTAATCAAAGTTCACACTAACAGAGTGAAACTTGCTATTTTAGATCCCTTACAGTAAGTGGATTTAACAGATTACGACAATCATTACATTATCTCAAAAATACCATGTTTATTCAACCTTAAAATCACAATATACACTCTTACATACTATATAAAATTGTTATCAACTATGTAACCAAGATTTTATTTGTAAAACCTGAATGTAAAAGTTACTCTAAAATGTAATCCTAATAAGTGAAAATGTACAACCATAAAATTATTATATATTAATTCCAGATGTAAATATCTTAAATGATGATTGTTGGAAGTAACAAATAAATAAATAAAATCCATCTCTTCCATTACAATCACAATAACTTATGTACATCATCTCAATGTTTCTTATAATCATATATTTATTGTATAAACTCATTTAAGTTACCAATAAGTTTATTCTTTAGGGGGGAGATGTTATGTATACTCAATACCATACCATACTATGTTTTATTCTGTATGACGTTCTATTTTCAAATGTCCTTCGTGCATTAGAATAAAAAAATGAAGTATGAAACTTCAGTAGAATAAGAAAACAATTGAAACCTGTCACTTTCTCACGATTTTCGTATTAATTATAAGATTGATTTATTGATTTATAAAGTGTAATATATTGTTATCTAAATAAAATTGAACCAACACATAAAAGTGTTTTAGTAAAAACAATAAACATAACAGGTATTACAAGCTACATATGTGACATGGGATTTGAAATTTTTTAAGGCTCATAACAGCCAATAAATATTTAAAATATGTTTATAGCACATATGTAAATATTTCTAAATTTGAGTTATATTCAATTTATTTCAAATTAAATAATTTATTTAAATTAAGATTTCGACTGAAGGTGCTTGGTGGAATTTCAATATTAAATTTGAATCGTTCAAACTATGTACATTCTCACAGATTTTGTCACTATCGGCCCGGGTTTCACCTTTCGGCATCTTCAGGCGTTCAAGTGCACGGATGAACTTGAACGCCTGAAGATGTGGAAAGGCGAAACCCGGGTCGTTTTTGACAAACTTTGTGAGAATGTACATAGTTTGAACGATTCAAATTTAAATAATTTATATATAAATAAGTTTATTTTTATCAAAAAAAATATTTTGATATCTTTTGTACCGTTGTTACATATTGAGTTCTATTAATTTGTGTATTTTTAAAACATGTTTTTATATTTATTTTCATAAATTCCAAAGCAGGCTGAGATTACATATTATGGTTAAGAATTGAGAATCAAAATAATAAAATAAGAGGAAAAGGCATTAAGAGGAAAGGTTTAAAATCGTACTCAACCAATTTTCTCCGGTTCATTTGTTTGAAAAATAAATCGTATCGGTAAAGATTTCCCCTCTGATTGAGATGAGTGAGAATTTTGATTATCTAGACCTTTTTGTTTGCTTGTAAGACCTTTTTGAAGTATTTTTTAGGCGTATCTGTCAAACAAAATATTTTTATTCAAATAGGAAAATATGTAGATATTATATTATTATTATTTAACAAGTCTATTATTTTCTAGATGTTTTCTCGTTTTTGATTTATTTACATATGGTTTGATTGATAAAATAATCATAAAAACTTTTATGTGAATATGAATCACAAGGACATGTAAAAAAGCTCATAAAATCTTTTTTAAAAGCTCATAATATATTTTAACAATAAATAGCTTTGATTCATTCGTTAAGCCTTTCAGTTTTGAAGAAAGTAAGGATTGAAGGATAGGATAAGAGAAAGCAACGATACGTCTCGTTTTTAAAGTCGGGTGTGTTTGCCTTAATTCAAATGATTGACATCGTTAGTTTCGGTAACATAGCGTGAGATCGTGAGATCAAATCACGGTCAGAACAGTGTATTATAATATTAATTTAAGAATTTGATTCTTCAATCATTTAACTTTTTTCCATTTAGTCAAACATAAAAAAATGAAATCTATACTTTTGCTGACTCACAATATTCCAGTAAAAAGCATGCGTATTTTTAATCTAGCATTTGTTTAAAAGGTTTTAATATAGAATATAAAGTACAGAAATCATTACTTTTCAGAAAAGTAAGCAAAAACAGACCCTTGAAAATAAATTTATAATCAAAAGTTAGCTTAACTCATCCTTTGATCCATCATTTGCTTAAAAATAAATTGTCCACTCGTAAGATGAAGCATATAATTATACGGGACCATTCATCTATTGTAACATTCGTAACCCTCAATTCAACATTTGAACAAAAAAAAACAATTTTGCACACCTACTGAAACTCAACTTAATTAAAAATAATTGACATATTATAGAAAAAGAATACATTTTCTTTCAATTCAATTTCTTTGTGTATTTTTTTTCTCACCAAATAAATTCGACTGTCATGTCAAAAAGAATATTTTTCTTTTTTGTTTAATTAATTAACGCCAAAAAATAATTTTGAGATTTTTGTAAAACTTCACTAAGATAATAAAAATGTTTTTTTATATTGTATATCTCTAATATATTTTTTTGTTACAACACTTATCTAAAGATAAACGTCTTAAAAGTTTAAAATCTTTTCAACAGATTTAATCTTTCTTGAAACTTTTTATCACAGTAATTCATCTTTTATTTTCAATGCATATAGCAAAGTATAAGCAAATTTGTCTTCGTTTTTCATTTTGATATAATATATAAAGAAGGAAGGAAGGGATCTTTTGAATATTTATGAATGACAGTCATCTTAAATGACAGCTTTTGCCTCTTCCAATAAATAGAATGAAAGATAAAAAGAATGTGACATGAATCAAAACATTTTACTTAGACATAAAATTGATTTTAACTTATAAATACTACTCAATTTGTTTTCTTCTACTGACCTTTGAAAACATTTTTATTGAATCAAGTTAAAAAAAATTGTACATTTTTATTCATAATAACGCTAAAAAGTAGTAAAAATAATGTGAGTTCTTACTTTATGATCTTTATGATATTCTCATTCAGAGGCTGTGGGTCCAAATTGTACAGATCGTCACTGAAATAAGAAATCTAAGAAAGGCGTCCGTTTAAGTAAATTTGCAATTTATTGTTAGATTTTTTATTTTTTACCAAGTCCAAGTCTCTCAGTACCTACAAAAAACTCATGTTAACTTGAAGTTAAATATTAAATTATACGTTATTCACTGTGGAGTGTTCACTGTTGATTCTTGGTGGAAAGGCATTATATTAATAAAAACACAATATTCCTTTGTACTTCATTCCACTTTATTTAATATGTCAGGACCGGTTTCGCTCATTGCGAGCATTATCAACTGATAAGAAAAAAATATAAACAGTGCTATTTATACAAATTTAAATTGAAATAAAAGGTGTAAGCAACTATTAACAATGAAAAGGATTTACAAATTACAGTATAATTACACAAAATTACATGAAGCATTTTAATTTTGTGTAATTATAATGTAATTTGTAAATCCTTTTCATTGTTAATAGTTGCTTAAACCTTTTATTTCAATTTGAATTTGTATAAATTTACTATGTCCGCTCCCAATGTGAAGCATATGGACTCCTAACGGAGTTTATCTCAACAGAAGTGTTTCTACGAGAACTGCTTGTTACTCAGTTGCTCAACCTCTCTTTTTCCGAAGAGAGTAGGAATAGAAGGATAGGGCTAAGACAGGACTAGTGGTTAACTAATCGCTCTCAATACGCCAAATAGCACTGTTTATATATTTTTCTTATCAGTTGATTATGCTCGCAATGAGCGAAACCGGTGCTGACGTAATTAATAAAGTGGAATGAAATACAAAGGAATATTGTTTTTATTATTATACGTTAACAATTATTTTGGCATTTAAAAAAAAAAATGATTTTGCTGATGAAACCAATTCCTTCGAAAGATAATAAAATACAATGGTTCAGTTATTTTATGGTTATTATCACAAACAAGTATCAGCCACACGAACGTTAAATGGTCATATTTCATTTTAAAATAAAAGGAATATTTTGAAAGTTTGTTACTTATTTTATTATTTACCGATGAAGAAAAGTTGTTCGAAATTAATGGTTATCAAAGTATACAAGTTTTCAAGCAATATGATCTACTACATAAACATTTTTTTAGAAATTTAGCAAGTTTCGAGTCTCGGGTTGTTTTATTTGAATGTTCCAGGAACCCACAAGAGCAAGTCAAAAAGAGCATCGATTTTCCGGAAACCTTACTCTCAGACTGCCTCGACATAGAATCTCTTATATATCTTGTATACGACCGGTAAGCTTTACAGCAGGTCAATAATAACTTAAGTTAAACAAAGCAGCAGTTTCAATATTCCGTCGAACTGGCCAAACTTTTGTTTGACCATCATCAAAAAAACATCATATTTATATTTCGATACAAACTTGTCTTTACATATTTTAGCACATGTTACTCATGTGCAAAAAAAATGACATCCAAATAGAGGTTTACAAAATTGAAAATAATTTTATATTTCCTTTGTCAGATTTTTAATTTTATATTTATACGCACACTGTATTTGAATTGTGAGGCATCTAAAAAATATTAGTCAGCAAAGTTTTTTGTGTTACGAATATTGTTTTAGTTTTCTTGTGATTTTACTAGTAAATATTACAAAAATACCCTTTTGAAAGTATAAATTGGCTGACATGAACCCAAGAAAGAAAACATAGTACTTCTAAATCTAGTCAATAATGCTTATATATTATTTTTTTTGTATTTTTGATCGTTTTTACCTTAATGGAAAGAAATCTCTCATGACGAAATAGGGCCTGGTTACATGAGACAATATTTTATTTAAAAAATCTATTTTTTTTATTTTAATAGTAAAGTTGTTACCACTCAAACTCAAATCATTTTTCAATTTATTATTTTTCTTACTTATTTAAGAAAAAAAGCGTGCTTGGAATAAATATAACACCACATAATTGCGTAATTGAATACAATATTGAGGTAAATTAAAGTAAATGCTCCGATAAACAACACAATTTATCACTGAAAGCAAAACAATACATAAAATGGAGCCTCGCGTTACTGATCACTTTAAAAGAAGAACTGTTTGTACCACAAAACCTTGCCATCTACTCGACTTGGAAGAAGATTGGAAATCAGATTTCTGAAGATTGTTTTCATACCTCTTGGTACTACACCAATTCAGCCGATGAGCTTCATAAATTTAAATATCTTCTTAAACAGAGAGGAAAGCAATCAATATAAGATGATTTTTCAACGTTAAAAATTAAACAAAAAATGTTTAAGCACTTAAAATGTTAGTAAATATATATATACCTGTAATTATTATCAAAACTTTGATTTTTTTGTCCGATAGCAATTCAAGTAATTTACCCTAATATTATAACTACTATAGTAAATCATGTTTGGTATTACAAACTTTATATACGTCTTTGTGTTTCCGGTTATGTAGTTATAAATTAATTAAATAGCTTTTATTACTAAAGATGAACAAGATGTTTTGATTATTCTAAAACAACCGAACAATTTAATTAACAATTTTTTAATCGAATTAAATATTTACAGATAACTAACTAGTAATAGTAGTCAACACTGGGCGCAAGGTGTTTACCTTAAATATTTTTTTGCCATTTTTCTCATTCATTCATTGTGGTCGATAGTTTGTTACCAACTGGAAATTGAAATGACATATTTGAAGAAAAAGGGTGAGACAAATAATGAAAAAATTGTAAAAAAGTGTAACTTTAAATCATATAACAAAATAATTGTGCTACTAATCGTATTTTGATAATGTAAATGTTGATAATGTAAAAATGTAAATTTTGATAATGTAAAAATTCTAAGAAGGTAATAAATTTTTCGTTAAAATTTAATTGAAACCATAATAACGTTTTTAATTTTCATAATTGCTGTAATACGTAATTTGTTTTGTTTGGCTTAATTTTTTTTCAACTTAAAATTAAAGTAAAAGCTTAGTTTATTTTATTAAAAAATACAATTCTGAAAATAATACCCTTATAAGGTATAGATTCTCTGTAAGAAGCGAAGATTTTTTGTTTTTGTATTTAAGTTAATTAAAAACAAAATTAATCTCAAACAATCTTTCCAACAAATTTGATTAATAATAATTTGTTGAAAAGTCGAAAGTTAAATATTGATTGCATAATCGGCTGATAATACAGTGGAGATTTGGGCGTTTTTGTACATTTTTTAAATTTTCCTCATAGCTTAAAATAGTTTTCACGGCAATGGTATGTTGTGTGATGTTAACACTTTAAACTAATAATAGCAGAATCACAAGACGTAACCATTTTTCTTCTACTACCTTCTACTACCTCTTTTGTCATGTTGGAAAACTTCCTAATAGGGTGTTTTTGACACGTCTCCACGAGAGAAACGACGCTCCTTCTTAGAATTTCTCTGCCCATGAAAGTTAAATATACACACAATTTATAATAACAATTCAATTATGTATATTGTCACATCTAACATTGAACAAAATTTATTTAAATAAATGTATTTTTACTATCGATGACTTCATAATTTAATATTATTATGTTTGTATTAAAATATAATATAACACTATAGCGTTATTTTTGTCTGAATACTACAATATAAAATTTCATTTGTATTATTAAACCATGAAAAAAAAAAATTCTTCTTTTTAAGTATTGTAATAATAATAAGCAAGTTTTTTTATACAGTGATGTTAAAGAGTGTAAAATTAGGCCCTTTAGTGTTAAAGAAACGATACTCGATTTTTGGAGTTTTTGAATTACATATGGTACTGTATATAAAATAGCACAATACATAATGTAACAAAAGGACATTTTAGTAGGAACTCCTTTTAAAAAAAGGAAAACATAGTTTGAATAATTTGCATCTGTTCAAAGATAAGTAACAAATTACTGGGTAAACCTGTTATTGGCTCTCCTGAAAATAAGAGAAAAATGAGATACGCTTCTTTGACCCTAAGCGGCCAAACTGCAAGACAATAAAAACACGTTTTACAAACAAGATGACAAAAACACATTTTTATTTAAATTATGTATATGAAGCAATATAATTATTACAAAAAATGTTTCAATAATTACACGGATTTTGAGTATTATCATCTGCAACTAGTCGGATTTTATGCCTCATATTTTTATATGCCATTTTTGATCCTTTTTGCAATTTGAATGCACAATTTTTTTAAAGGACTCAAATTTATTCGTTTTTTTAGCACGACTCTAGTTAAAGCAGTCCGATTTCGTCACCGCCGCCCTCGTAAATACACTTGTTTTATTGTAAATAGTCTCTTGTATTAACTATATGTCACCCATAACAACTTGACAAATGATTTAATATGCAATATTAATATTAAAATTTAAAAAAATTATTGTGTGTAGACGATCAATGTCAACAGACTGCGTTTGACTGCGAATAAATTTCTACAAAGTCAAATGTAATGGATACATCATTTTTTGCTTCTTTCTCGATTTTTTTCGTTTATCACGGTTTTTTGTCACTCACAAACACACAATATGTATTATATTTATTAGAGTTTTAGCAAAATTCAAAATCAAAAAGTGAAAAAATTAGGCTTTAAAGGAATTTAAAGATACCGATTATTTAGAAATGCACTAAATAACTTATTAAAAAACAAAAGAGCAAAACAAAAAAAAACTTGCGACAAAAAAAATCTTCATCAAACACACATTTTATAGAATTAAATCTTTTTATTTATTTTATTTAACAGTGCCAAGTAGAAATTATGGAACATGGATTATGAAGACGTAAACAACGATTTTATATGAAAACAAACAGCGAGTGCAGTCATGACGTTTAAGTTTGCGAATGCATTACGCGTTGCCATTTAATAATAAAAAATAAACTTAGTATGTTGTAGACAACATTAAACAAATTATAGGATTAAATCTTAAATTAATATGACTTTAAATCAACTATGAAAAAAAGGACAAAAAAGCTCTTTAAAATTGCACAGATGTTACCAATTTCGTTAAAATTAAAGAACGAGGGTTATTTATTTTCAATTGATTTGCTAAGCACGTCAATAGCTTTAAATCACCGCTATATCTAACAAGCATAAAGCAATAAAAATATATACATATAAATATAAAAACAAAAAATTCAAAAAAAGTCAGATTGCCAGACGAAAAGAGCTTTTTTACAACTCCTGGTAATTTAATATTCAGCAATCTAAAAATAGGTTTCGTAAAAATTTTGTGCTCAACAATATAAATCTTCACATGAATGCAATGCCGAATGAGGTATTTTTATTACATTTTTTCGAGAGATAGATTAACAATTTAGGGTAGAAATATAGCTTCGTAAGAAAAAGTTACCCACACATATAATAGTCGTTGATCTTTACTTTATGATGTTTTGACAACTTTTGAAATCGGATAATTTTATTATTTTTAATTCTAAACCTAAAAGTAAACGATCATTTTAACAGAAATGGTTTATTAACAAAAATTATTATGTGTTTACAGTTAAGGCATACAATCACGGATCCTTTTTGTGATCCCGGAATTTCGGGGTTAACAATTTTTCAAATCCCGGGATTGGTAATTTACTGTTAATTCAGGATGTGGATTTTTGTAATACCGGAATTGATCACTGGAATGTCAGAAATTGAGAGATTTTTAAAGAAGGTGAAACACCTTTTTATTTTAGCTCGCTAGAGAATTTCGAAAATTTTTTGCTCGCTTGCCAATTTTATTCATAAGCCAGGAATTTACGGATTTCCCTTAATTATTACATGTGAGAGCTTTTTTGTTTTTTTTATCTCTCTGGCGGATTTTACAATTTTTGACTGGTTGCCTTGTTTTTAAAATTTTTCGAGAATTTTTCACTTCTTGTTCTAAATCCCGAAATCCCGGAATAAGTGCTAAGACAAACTGGTTTGGAGACCCTCCTTACAGTGTATAATTGTGTTTTCAGAATTCATAGTCTGAAGATGGCGGAAGGTAAAACCCGGGTCGTTAGTGACAAAACTTGTGTGAATGTACATAATTTGAACGATTCAAATTTAATATAGAAAATTTTACCAAGCACCTTCAGTTGAAATTTTAAATTAAATCATATTTAAGATTTAAAGCTTTAGTTTGACATTTGGTAAAAAAAATACGCTTAACAGTAAACGTACTATTTTTTAAAGTACTTCTACATGTTATAATTTGCTGTTTTTCATTAAGTTTCGCGCAAAACAGATTTACTTTTAAATTGCGTTTAGCCATACAATCTAACCCGCCACAGAGTGATATTTTATCACTGTCAAAGTGAACTTTTTTATGGTTCACTAGGCTTAGTGTAGCCAGATGTCACCACGTTGTTTGGTATATGAGGTTTCCAGCAACACGTGAGCGCAGTTAATTAATCAATTAAACCCCGGAAAATGGCCGATGTCACACATTTGGCCGCTAAACCGGATACGTGACATAGTTGCTACATCTATTATTTAAAAAAAATGTAGACAGAGGCGTAAGAAAAATTCTTTTCTGAGAGACTGATAGAAATTCATAAATCTGCAAGAATTTTTATAAGCTAAAGATGATAGCTTTTACGATAGATCAGAGTTGCCCAAAACGGTAGTTCGGTCGATCCCAAAGCAAAATTTGGTCGAACCCGAAAGTTTCCGTGAATTTCGAAAAATACATAATTGTATATAAGTATAGTTACGTATAAGTATCAGTATTTTATTAGCCGATGATAAAAAATAAAAATAAATTTAAATCTTTATTTTCTCATATGAATTTAAAAAAATAGCCACAGAAATCTATCGTTACATGTTTTAATTGCTTCGTTATAAATGTGATGACTTCTTTTTTAAATTGCTTCCAATAAATTTAAGAGAATTGCTGTTATAAAAGTAGCATAAGTAATTGAATGAGTGTTAATACATTATTAGTTTCATTGCTTTTTAATTGCGTTGATTGTGGCAGAGTAATAAATTTCATTGACAAGAAAAGCTCAATCATGTCCAAAAAACAAACTGCATGCATATTATACAAATGTCACGCTCAATTTTATTTTTTGTAATTTGAAAACAAAATAAAATTCGAGGCAATACTTTCGAACCAAATCAATAATTTTACGATCGAGTGGAAAAGCTCTTATAAGAATTACTTATGCAGAATGACTTAGCTCCGGCAATGCGTAAAAGCACACGGAGTAGAAAATTAAGCTTTTTTTCTTTTTATATACACGATGAATAGACATCAGTTTTTGTATTTCATTATTTTTTTCAAAATATTTAAATGGAAGAAATAGCGTAGGTACATTCGGATATAAGCTATCTTTAGTGCCACCTATAAATTTTGAAATAAATGAAAATACTATAGTTGCTTCTATTACCTACTGCATTTTTGTATGCATGTTCGTTATTGAATTTTTACCCTCTTTATTGTTTGTCGACTCTAAATGTGAAGCATTTAATCTTCAAATAAAGCGTATTTCAACATTAAATGTTAAACGCAAACTGTCTTGTCACTCAGTCGTCCAAACTCTCTTTTTGTATAAAACAAGAAGTAGTAAGAAAGGAATTAAGTATTTGTGACATCTCACGGATCTAAAAGAATGCTTATTTATAAAACATGTCTACATAGATAACTATTTTGCAGCATATTGTATAACATAAACGATTTTATTTAACAAAAAGCTTGAGCGAATTTGGCAATGGAGACTGTTTTTGGATATAGTATGTACTTAATATTTTTTTACGTTTATAAGTTCAATATATTTTTAAAAATAATATTAATCTTGAAATACTACACATTGTTTGTCATGATCAGAACCGGTTGCGCTTTTTTAAAGATGGACCCATGAGAGTATTTTATAAACTACCCTGTTAGAGTTTATTTTTCATTAGTGGAAAAAGATTGCGATGAGCGTAACCGGTTCTGAAAATATTAAAAAAAATGGTAGCGCCGTATATTTCTTTATTTTATTTTTTTGAATCTTGTCTATCTCCCAAATTGACAGCACAAAAAAATAATTAAAAATGTTGTCATTGTTTTTTCCTACAATCAAAAAAATGTTGTGAATATTGCATAATTAAAACAAAGTGGAAATAATGCTTTGTTTTTATTTTATTGACTTTTCAAAACTGTGTTTAAAAGGCGTTCATTGTAACAATTAAAAACCGGCTTTATTTAATTACTTACAGGTAACTCAGTCAGGGAGGAGAGCCTACCCAGCGGAGGGACGCAGCTGAATGATCCATTAAGGGTCTCACGGGGTCGACGGCCAGACCTTTTGGCTACCTCTTGTTACCAGTACTCAACTTCCAAGGCCACACTCTCGAGAGACTGCCCCGAAAATCTTATTATCAATCCTTGCAAACATTCCTGTCATAACATACATTGCGGAAAAGCCTACACAACGAATGTAACATACAAAAATCATTTCTCGTCTGGTGTACAGATAACATTCATTGATAAAGAAACAAACACTGGTTTTCAATGTCCAAACATCCAAAAAAGCTCGTCTACTAAAAGCAGCTTTTCTGATGACCGTAGGGTGCAAAGAAAACGACCAAAGTTTTGGTACATACTACGATGCGTGGCTCCTGAAAATGATACTGATCGGCGATATAGTTTTTCCCCGAGTAAGGCTAAACTTACAGTGGAAAATGAAACACAGACTGATGGAGAGACTTTCACTTTGATGCCGTGCAGTATTGGAACTTGCAGTTCTAGAAGTACAGAAAGAGGATTGCTAGAAGACGAGCTTACTTTATATATGGAAGAAATCCATCGACGTGAAAGGCGGTGTGACAACAGCCAATTCGCAGTTTAAGAGCTTAATAAAAACTAACTTCAGTTAGGTATATATTTTTTTATTGGATTTATCAGACAAAAGTGGTATTTCATTCACAAAAATACTTATCGAACATATTATACATTCCTTTTTATAATCTAAATTATAAATTCAAATGAATTATTTCATGGCATAGGCCATTTTAAAAAAATACAAAAACACAAGTTGTGATTGATTAATTAGCCACAAATGAAAGTTTTAAGCCTTTAAAAGACACTAGCTGTAAGCCCGTTGACCTCAACGGGGGGATTTTTGTTGCATTTTTAAGTAGTCAGAAAATTTACAGGCGTCAAAAATAAATTACTAACCTATTTATTGAATAATCCAGAAATTCTGATAGTAAAAGAAATATATCTGGGGGCGTATATCGACAGCCCTGCCCTGCAGTATTTAAATTGTAAATTATTTATTTTTGGAATCATGTTCTAGTTTGCCAACAACTATTTTTCGTAATAGCAGAAATTTCGTAAGTTATTGAATTTTTGGAATAATGTTTAAGTTTGTTAACTATTTTTCGTAGTAACAAAAAAAGTCCTTGTAAATTACTTAATTTTTGAAATAATATTTAAGTTTGCTAACAACCATTTTTCGTAGAAGCAGAAATAGACCTCGTAAATTATTTAATTTTTGGAATAATGTTTAAGTTTGCTAACAACCATTTTTCATAGTAGCAAAAATAGTCCTTGTAAATTACTTAATTTTTGGAATAATGTTTAAGTTTGCCAACAATTATTTTAATTATGTTTCGTATTAGCAGAAATAGACCTCGTAAATTATTTAATTTTTGGAATAATGTTTAAGTTTGCTAACAACCATTTTTCATAGTAGCAAAAATAGTCCTTGTAAATTACTTAATTTTTGGAATAATGTTTAAGTTTGCTAACAATTATTTTTCCTATTAGCAGAAATAGACCTCGTAAATTATTGAATTTTTGGAATAATGTTTAAGTTTGCTAACAACCATTTTTCATAGTAGCAAAAATAGTCCTTGTAAATTACTTAATTTTTGGAATAATGTTTAAGTTTGCTAACAATTATTTTTCCTATTAGCAGAAATAGACCTCGTAAATTATTGAATTTTTGGAATAATGTTTAAGTTTGCTAACAATTATTTTTCATAGTAGCAAAAATAGTCCTTGTAAATTACTTAATTTTTGGAATAATGTTTAAGTTTGCTAACAATTATTTTTCCTATTAGCAGAAATAGACCTCGTAAATTATTTAATTTTGTAAGTTTGCTAACAATTATTTTTCTATTTGTAATTATTATTTTGGATAATTTTAAGTTTGCTAACAATAATTTTTCATAGTAGCAAAAATAGTCCTTGTAAATTACTTAATTTTTGGAATAATGTTTAAGTTTGCTAACAATTATTTTTCGTATTAGCAGAAATAGACCTCGTAAATTATTGAATTTTTGGAATAATGTTTAAGTTTGCTAACAACCATTTTTCATAGTAGCAAAAATAGTCCTTGTAAATTACTTAATTTTTGGAATAATGTTTAAGTTTGCTAACAATTATTTTTCCTATTAGCAGAAATAGACCTCGTAAATTATTGAATTTTTGGAATAATGTTTAAGTTTGCTAACAATCATTTTTCATAGTAGCAAAATAGTCCTCGTAAATTATTTAATTTTTGGAATAATGTTTAAGTTTGCTAACAACCATTTTTCATAGTAGCAAAAATAGTCCTTGTAAATTACTTAATTTTTGGAATAATGTTTAAGTTTGCTAACAATTATTTTTCCTATTAGCAGAAATAGACCTCGTAAATTATTGAATTTTTGGAATAATGTTTAAGTTTGCTAACAACCATTTTTCATAGTAGCAAAAATAGTCCTTGTAAATTACTTAATTTTTGGAATAATGTTTAAGTTTGCTAACAATTATTTTTCCTATTAGCAGAAATAGACCTCGTAAATTATTTAATTTTTGGAATAATGTTTAAGTTTGCTAACAACCATTTTTCATAGTAGCAAAAATAGTCCTTGTAAATTACTTAATTTTTGGAATAATGTTTAAGTTTGCTAACAATTATTTTTCCTATTAGCAGAAATAGACCTCGTAAATTATTGAATTTTTGGAATAATGTTTAAGTTTGCTAACAACCATTTTTCATAGTAGCAAAAATAGTCCTTGTAAATTACTTAATTTTTGGAATAATGTTTAAGTTTGCTAACAATTATTTTTCCTATTAGCAGAAATAGACCTCGTAAATTATTGAATTTTTGGAATAATGTTTAAGTTTGCTAACAATTATTTTTCCTATTAGCAGAAATAGACCTCGTAAATTATTTAATTTTTGGAATAATGTTTAAGTTTGCTAACAATTATTTTTCCTATAGTACAGAAATAGACCTCGTAAATTATTGAATTTTTGGAATAATGTTTAAGTTTGCTAACAACCATTTTTCATAGTAGCAAAAATAGTCCTTGTAAATTACTTAATTTTTGGAATAATGTTTAAGTTTGCTAACAATTATTTTTCCTATTAGCAGAAATAGACCTCGTAAATTATTTTATTTTTGGTATAATTTTTAAGTTTGCTAACAATTATTTTTCATTGTAGCAAAAATAGTCCTTGTAAATTACTTAATTTTTGGAATAATGTTTAAGTTTGCTAACAACCATTTTTCATAGTAGCAAAAATAGTCCTTGTTATTTACTTAATTTTTGGAATAATGTTTAAGTTTGCTAACAACTATTTTTCGTATTAGCAGAAATAGACCTCGTAAATTATTTAATATTTGGAATAATGTTTAAGCTTGCTAACAACCATTTTTCGTATATATATAAATAAATAGTTAATCAAATTATTATATATTAAATTATTATATTTAATTGAGCAGCCTTATATAGCCTCTCAAAACGCTGCAGAACGGTTCAATTTCGTTTAGTGCAAGATTTCACCCACAGATGTCATTATTAGTTAACTAAAACTTTAAATAGAGTTTTTTTTTCGTAACCATCAACTGGACTTGTAGAGCAGTGGGTTAGGTGTCCGAACGTCGCGCATGAAAATTGGGGCATGGTATCGAATCCCACAGCTTGACAGAATATTTTTTGAAAATTAATTGTTTTTACACATAATAAAATAAAAATGTCATGATTTCAAAAATTCACTCATGACGTCAGAGAAAAATGAAGAAATGAATTAATGACGACAGCGGGGCAGGATGGGGGGGAGGGGGACCGTCTTTCTTGACGTCATCGAAAAGGCGAAATCGCGACCATAATATACAAACGAAAAAAGTATCTCTTTAGTATGAATAAAAAAATGTTGACAGCGTGGCTGGGGCGGAGGAGGGGAAGGGGAAATCGGGGACAATTTACAGACGGACGGACGGACGGACGGACGGACGGACGGACATTAACGACTATTAATATATAGATTTTCATAA